>LUGF01048990.1:315593-325799 GCA_001625245.1 Calycopis cecrops | reverse complement strand
TATATCCATTGAGTTATATGTATACGTAGTAATAATAACTCAATGCTTATATCACATATCTCTACAATAGCAGCTAAATGCTCGAAATATGTGAGTGCAAAAAATGATTTTTTGTTTATTTCACAAGAGGCAAAGTATTCGATAGAATCTCTCGTATATCAACTGAACCTGGCTGCCCCCCTTTTGTCCTTCTACTGAAGTTATGGTATTGGGAGACAAACAAGCAGTCGATGCCATTTTCATGACTACCGAGGTCCACAGACATCCGCATAGAGGGTATACAGATGCGCTGCCTAGTGCCTACCTTTCTCCTCCCTGAGCCGATTTACACACCGCACGAAACGGGACAGCACAGCTGTCACTTTATGCCGGTCTCGTCTAAACGAAAGGTCTCCCCGGTCGTGCCGCCCAATTCGGCTGCATGCAAGCATGCAGTGTGACCTCTTACTAAAAATCTTGTCCTATCTTCCACATTGACTGGGGAGGGACATTTAAATTACTTCCTACTCCTCCTATTATTTTCTTATGAAATTCGTTACATTCCCAAGAGGTTCCCTACTATCATACGAGTCCACAACTTTGAGTCATAGAAGCAAATTGATACCAATCAAAACACTACTGTGGAACCAGTTGCTACTCTCGGTATACATCATACGACTTGGATTTCTTCAAGCATCGTTTCTTAAAGTTCTTTAAGTCGTATTGTTTCAGGCCTATTTCCATCCGAAAAGCAAGCGACGTGAGTAAAGACGTTTTCATTAAAAAAAAGGCGATCATCTAGAAAGGCCTAAGGACATTGTACCCGGTCTGTACGTGAGCTCGTCGCGGGCCGCAGTTACAAAGTTAGCGATATTGTACCGGCGGCTGTCGCCAGCTCATGTAAGGCCTCCCGCGGGGACAACTCACACATCGGTTCATCGGTTAAGTGATATAGCTTGAGCTTGCTTATTAGTTCTCATTGCCTATAGCCCCATTGTTGTGATACAAATTAATGAATGCGTCAATAACAGACAATATGATGTATATTGTCTATCATATGTATTATTATTATATATTATTTGCAAGAATTGACATTAAATTGTAGCTAAATTGGGCCGGAACGACGGGTGAGTTCCTATCGCTTAGAGCCTGTCCAGATTGAGCGAATTACGCGCGTATTAGGCCTGACTACAAACAATTTAACGAGGTGGTCGGGGTTCAAGGCCCTCACGAGTCGTGTTTCTTTTTTCATGTCTTTCTTTTTTTACATTATTATGTTGCACATTAAATATAATAAAAAAGTACTGAACTATATTTATTACTATTTAGGCGGATCACACACGGCACGCGGTTGGCGGTGAGGCGGATCTGAAGTTACATTGGGCTCTATGTCCGTCCGCTCTAATCCGTTGATACCAAAATTTTTTTAAAATTGAAATTCTTGATCCGCGCGGTTACGCGGTTGCCTGTGTGTGAGGCACCGCCTCTCCGCGCGGACGGCCGCGCGGAGAGGCGGCCGCGGCGAGGTCGCCGCTCGACCGCGCGGTCTGGCGGTGTACGTGTGTTAGGTATCAACGGATTTCATAGAGCCCAATGTAACTTTAGATCCGCCTCACCACCAACCGCGTGCCGTGTGTGATCCGCCTTACCGACCACCTCGTTATATTGTTTGTAGTCAGGCCTAATACGCGCGTAATTCGCTCAATCTGGACGGGGTCTTACACGTTTCGTGTGGTGTGTATGTAGCCGGTGGGTCATGTGGGGAGAGGAGGAAGGAGAGCAACGCACCTGTGTAGCTTCTATGCGGATGTAAATGAGCGTCTCTGCGACTGCTCGCTTGTCTCCCTATACTGGGCAAGATGATTAATAAGAAACATGTTTAATGTTGAAAAGGTTGCATAAATATTTTGATTTTTCTTTACAATAGTAATTGATTGTTCAAAAAGATTACCTGTGAATAAATATCAAGAAAGAAAAAAGAAAAATAAGTCATAAGGTATGATAAGTGTCCTACTCACACGGCACACCAATTTTAATTTCGAAACTCCTAACAGTATTTTATAAAAATGGGACGACAATTGACAAAAAATTTGCCCTGCCAACTTTATTGGATGACACAAATTTCATAAATGTTTGAGTAGATAAGACTCGTGAAATACAACACCGACGAAACAATATGTTGCGCAAGAACAAAGATTACGGCCAGAAGGGACAAAATTTAATCGGACTAACCAAGTTTTTGGGTGAAAAAGTTTCAGAATAAACAGGGAGCCGGCTATTGAAATTACCAAGTAATTTAATAAAGGCGATAAGTCTAACAAGCGACGCCTCGCTCCCCGCGGCGGCAGATAAAGGAAATAAGTTAAATGAGAAAAGTTTTTAAGATAGCAACCGACCAGTCGTCAGTGACGTCACACCACCGCGCGCTGCACTTCGCGCACGTAATTATTGTGGCTCGGAACAGACGATTTATACTAGCACTAGCTGTGGCCTGCGGTTGCACACGCGTAACTCGGGTGTTTGCATATAATTTACTAACCACTACACCCCCTTCGTAATGGACGGATTAAGAATTCTAAATAAAAGTACCGAATCAGAAGGGTAACGTTGTTGGTTCCCAAAATCTCTGAGGTAACTTATAATTCGAATGTTTAAAAACACAACAAACAATATTTTTATATGTAAATAAGAATTGCTGCAATTTTGTGATTGAATACAATAGATTTACGAAGTCTAAATCAAAATAGGCTAAGATAGATTTACACTTCGATCACTTTTTAAATCAAAGTAGCATAAAGCCAAGTGTCAAATTATAAAACTTATTCTGACTGAAACACTTCATTCGGACGACAACAGTGGAGAGCGTACAAGTTCCACTGTAATGGCTGTACAAACACTCCTTTTAGGATTACGTGTCTCGTTACTGTCGCAGGAAACTTGCGCGCGCGATAGTTCTGTAATTACAAATACATTACAGCTCCCCAGCTACTCATACAAGACGCAAGTTCGCCGAACTATTTATAATTAGCGGCCGCTCCGCAGATAGCACTTCAGTTATTTACGACCGGGACACGAACTCTAATGTTTATAAACGACAAAGAAAACGGAGCCACAATTGTGAGAAACTTTCCAACATTATTCCTAATATTCTTGAATTATAATTGTGGGACTGAAGTTAGCCGTGTTATGTAGATGCCATGAAATGTTGAATAGACAGAGGGGTGAATAAGCATCAATGTTTATTCTTAGTGGTGTGGATATCTTTTTTTTTTTTTTATGATATAGGGGGGCAAACGAGCAGTCGGGGCCATTTTCGTGACCACCGACGCCCATAGACATCCGCATAGACTATAGAGGCTATACAGATGCGCTGCCCTCCTTTCTCTTCCCACCTCCATGGGCCACCGGCTACTTACACACCGCACAAATATATCACACATACACGCACATATCTTAAGTAATATAATATAAAGTAATGTAAATAATAAATGCTATAAATTTAAATAACCTTAATAAACTACATAAAGGTTAGGTATTTTAATTTATCACATTTTTTAATTATTTTATTTAATAATGTATATATAATATACAATTATGGAGTCAAAAACAATTGGTTTACCTTACTTGACAAAACAGATGATAATACTGATTATTTATTTATCTAATGTTAGGGGTTTACTACCTATAAATTATAGATGGCTTAATTCGATAAGAAATAGAGTTTTGTTCAAATATCAAAACAAATTGTATCAAATCAGAGAATACGCCATTTTTAAAAAGTTTGAATTATAAATAACTGTAAACCAAGATTATAGCAGAACTTTTTGCACCCAGCGAAGGAGTTTGCAACCTTTTTTTGGAGTAGACAACCTTTTTTACGATTTCATTGCCACATCGGCTGCAAATAAAACATCGAATTTTGCCAAAAAGTTAGTCAAAAGTTTTCGGCAGCATTTGCTGAGCTGGCAGCTGTTAAAGTTAACGACGCGTCTGTTGTCCGACCACATCGTGCCGTTTGTGAGAACTGATGTGCAATTTATTGAAAAATCAATCCATTTCGGGAAATGCTTCGGGAATTTTTAACGTTTATTACTAGCTTTAGTATTTTGCAATGCTCGTTTGTAAGTTGAGATTTCAAAATGTGTCCGCCATTCAAAGAGAGATTTAAAAGTAAGCGTCTTTCAGCGAATAATTTGGAATAAATGTGTTACTCAGTATATACCTGAGTACGTCTAAAGTGGGCGAATCTAAATGAGTTGTCGGTTTCGTGCGTCTTACCGAAATTTATAATTTACATGCCCGAAAATTTCTAAATAGGTTAAACAGGAATTTAATAGAAACCTGTGAATCTAGTCCTTAATAGGCAAATCTTATAATATAAAAATCTCATGTCGCGATTTTGATGAACTTTGGCATATGTGTTTCATTTGGTCCAACTTAAAACATAGGCTATTTTATTTAGATTTCCGATATTTTTTTTGTCACAACAACGCATGGCCCGGTCAGTTAGTTTCTTTATATTTTTCTTACCACTAGGTTTTTTTATTCTATAGGCAAACGAGCAGTCGGAGACATTTCATGATTACCGACGTCCATAGACATCCGCATAGAGACTATACAGATGCGCTGCCCTCCTTTCTCCTTCAACCTCCATGGGCCGCAGAAGCCGTCAGCTGTCACTTTACGCCGGTCTCGTGTAAGCAAGAGGTACCTCCCCGGTCGTGCCTGCCCAATTCGGCTGCATGCAAGCAAGCAGTGTGGCACTACTTACAAAAACTTCTCTCATAATTATAATCTGGAGTAAATGCCAAGCGAACACATCGCCAAGCGCTATATTGTGAAACCCCCTCTCTAATTAGCGAAGTTACAACCTAATATAGTCTAATTTAGTTCCACAAGACTCGCAATATAATACAGTCTAATTTAGTCGCACAAGACTCACGTGCCCCCAAATTACCTGATCAATTAGTCCCGGCGCGTACCGCCAGATTGCCTGCCTCATGACATGCAATATTTACATACAAACACTACATGTACTCGCATTAGCATAACTTGTACAATGTACACGCGTCATACACCGACTCAGGGCGTCTGGGAGATATCTGCTCGCTAGACGCAGCACGCGGTTTCGGCTGCGTAAAGTTCGATCCGTAGAAATAATGGTTACATACTTGAATTACATGTTGCTCTCTATTTTGATACTACACACATTCTTTTCGCTAAAAAAGGGAGTCGGGTTATTTCGATCACAAATACCGTGACAGCAGACCTTTTTAAATGTATTAGATTAAAAATATATAGGTATTCATGATACGTCCATTTTTACTGTATTCGCGCGTGTGGACGAGAACAATGTAAGTATTTGAAATCCTTTGTTATAAAAACGTAAACAATACCCTTTTTAACTGGTCAGTTAACCTCCTCCATAAAGGGCTAAGTCCCGTGACTTAGCGCCCTATCTCTAATACAGGAGGTAATCTAAATGAGTTATTCTATATTATATAGATAATAGATATATGACACATAAGCAAGCTAGCTGTGCCCCACGGGCTCACCTGTATAAAGTCTATATTTTTGTCAAATTTTGTTTACTTCCAACTGTGCTTTTTGCGTGAAAAAAAAAGCGCACGTACAGCTTTCTCATTTATAATTTAAGTAAGATTAATAAGCGCTCGATTATGTTTATTTATTTTTTTTTGTTTAAATATGTGAAACTACATGAATTGTTACTGAAATTGGTCACAGGTAACATGTTGTCGGAAACGAACACAAGTGCCGAATAAGTTACCTAATCACTACAAAGTGTTTGCGTTAAGCTTGTGTAAGTTCTGAGATAACACGAGATTGTGTTACCAAAGAGCTGAACTGAACAAGGCAACTTAGTGAAGTTTGGGCTTGTTCATTTGTCGTCACACGTTCTCCAGATTTGGATGACATCCAGGTAAATGCATGCTATTAAAAAATAACACCAGCGTATAATTGTACCACAGAAATAAGTTACACCGATGTACCTGCGCAGTATACATTTTTTTGAAGGCTCGAAAATATTGCAGCCTATATTTTAGCACTGGAAATTCTTCATTCGCCATTGATCAAATGAGAGCTGGCTCTATTGGCATTCGTCAGTTTCTAAGCCTAACGTCAGTTTTCATAGGCTGTCATTCACAAAAATGTCAAAAGTCATGCAGCACAGATATCGTGAGCGAGATAGCATGAGCTCACGTCTTGTTATATTTTAAGCCTTATGAGTTGTAGAATAAGGTTTTTATAGAACAGATGTTGTAAATCGGATTAGACCGGCCTATGTTGCACTCTTCTGCGTCAACGACGAAAGCCAATGTAACTTATTTTCGTGATACAACTATAACTCTTTATCGCATATCTTAGTGTGTTGAGCACTGTTGATAGGAGGAATTTTTGATGAGTAAACCTCATATTTATATACTGTAAATGGGACTTAATCGCGTTATAAATTTGAAGTATTTACCTCGACTCGACGTTTTGGCCGTAATGCAAAGGGCCTTGGTCTCGAGTAGACTGATGCTCTATGGTGTCATCATCTCGTCTCGCGCGAGTTCTTCAAAACTGGTTGATGTTTATTATTTTTATGCGAAACATTAAGGCCCCGACACAAAACACTCACAACATCCGACGATTTATTCGAAGGTACATCCCGACGCCTACATTTCCCGATAACCAGATTCCACGAAACCGACAACTTATATCCATCCTCCCGGTTAAAATTTTAGTGTTTCCTAATTTCAACCGCTTCACGTACCGTCCTATTACTATAATGACGTTCAGTGGAGAGGATTTTCGGGTTGTGAAGTTCGATCCAGTAGTTCGGTCTCGACTACAGTAGATATCATCGAGTTTCGGATCGAGTTCAAGAGTGTGTAAGAATTGTGGACTGTGAGTAAAGACTGTGGTCTTCTACCAGAAATCAGAGATTATCAGACATGTTCTAATGGGTTACCAGTCACTCAGTAATTGGAAAAATCACATCAAATCATCAGCTGTACGATTTTTTGTGCAGTCGGACTGCAACTGCATTAGTCGACTGCAGTCGCTTTATTTAACTTGCAAACAGCGCTTAAACCAACAGCATTAGCGCGAAAGAAACAAACAAAACGAAGTAATCTCGTGTTTGCACAAATTAAAACACTCCTTAGACAAAAGTCTTCCAGCTTTGATCCGGGGCCGGATTTGAACAAACTTTCCGCTTTGAATGTTGTTTGCACAACCCGCGAGATGTGACAAAGAACTCGTATGTGGGCGTCACACGGCACTATGTAAATAAAACAAGAAAACATTGAACATGAAACAACTACTTGGGAACATCAACACCCTTTTGAGCAACATCAACAAATTGTGTAAATTTGTTTTCGTAATTTTTGATTTTGAGTTTTCTCGAAAGGTCGTTTTTTTGCATGGAAGACAAACGTCAAAAAATAGAGGAATAAAGAGAGGATGCGTGCAGGATTATAAAAGCCACAAGTATCTACTACTCTGTTACTCACATAGGCGAGACTAGCTGTAAAATTTATTTATATAAATATTTATAAATAATTGTCTTAACAAATAATATAGTCCTTGTTAAGTAAAATATAGACAAAGGTCGCATAATAAGGCGAAGTATCAGATGGCCTATCCGTTGATTTGATTACTTTTTGGTCCTAGGGACAATGTGTTTAACAGTAGACTAGCTGTGTCCCGCGGTTTCACCCGCGTCTAATTTATAAGAAATCCATATAAATTTCAACACCCAATTTCACCCCCTTAGGGGTTGAATTTCTAAAAATCCTTTCTTAGCGGATGCCTACGTCATAACATCTACTTGCATGCCAAATTTCAGTCCGATCCGTTCAGTGGTTTGGGCTGTACCTTGATAGATGGCTATGTCACGTTTGAGTTTTATATATAGATAAGCTCATGATGATGATATAAATTAAAAGAAAAATAATAAATAACATAGAAGCGAGTGAATTAATTAAAATATAAGGCGGTATTTATAACATGCTCTTGGCAGTAGTTTTACTAAAATAACATCTTAACTCTACAACGTAGCACGAGTTTGTAGAAATTTGTAGCAGCGCTACGCCGTAGCTGCTACGAGATATTTATGAAACTCTACACACGAGCGTGGAATAACAGAGATCGAGATATTATCTTTAGTATAGCGTTGTCTTTGTCGTTCATTAATTAAGAATAAGAATAATAAGAAAAGGAGTTATTTATTTGCAATAAACATAATCATACCATTTGAATTAAATGGAGAAAGAGAGAAAAACAAGTTAGTTGTACTTATCAGGAACTTATTGTGATATATTTGTAAATATAATTTATTTTGATACTAGCTACGCCCCGCGGTTTCACCCGTGTAAATCCCACAGGAACATTTTTTTGGCATAAAAACTATCCTATATGTTAATCCAAGTTACTATCTATGTGTGTGCCAAATTTCATGAAAATCGGTCCAGCAGTTTTTGGGTCAAGGAGTAACAAACAAACAAACATACAAACTTTCGCATTTATAATGTTAGCAGGATTGGCGTATGAAATAATAAAATAAAATGAAAATAAGCCATTGTAAGGTGCCGGCGGTAATGAGTCTATTGTAATATAATAAAAAGTTAAATTTCTTAACTTTGGTTGTAGGGAATGGATATTCAGAAACACCGATCTTATCATAAAATTCTTTCAGTAACAAAAAACTGCACTATTTAGGAGAATACAGACTATCGTTTATAGCTACTGTAGTAGGGTTGTATAGTGATTTTCAGGTTACTACTTTTTTAAGATGGCTTTCATACTAGCAGGCGAGAATAAATCGTACGTTTTAAGATTGGTGTTCTAGTAACGTATTTATATTATATTATATTTTTTTGGTTGTCGCAGTGGTACAGGGCTCGGATAATCTGAGCATGTAGCGCCAGGGGTCGCGGGTTCGATCCCGCCTAGGTCATGGATGTTTATCTGTGTATTACATGCATTTCTATAATAAAAATCTTTAATATATAAAATTTCTTAAATTTGTAAAACATATTAAATATATTTCCGTTGTCTAGTACCCGTAACACAAGTCCTTACGGTACTTAGCATGGGGCTAGGCTAACGTGGTGTGTAAACTCCACAAATATTATTATTGTTATTATTATTTAACATATTATTTTTGCATAGATTTTTAAACAATTTTGCTCTTTTCCAAATTTTATTGCTGTATAGCGCTTCGAAAAAGTCGATTCGAACTGTACAAAACATCCTAGTTTAAAAAGGCTTCTTAAGAGCTATCTAATGGCACCAATATAAAATACAGCCATCAATAAGTTGTTTAAATAAATAAATTAAACAGCGCCAGTACAAAATTTAATAAGCGCGAGCTTGCCATGTCCGAATCGAGTTTTAGGGAGGCGCAAGCAGTCGACGCTTTGTCACCGATGATGATGAACATATACAAGCCCAACACTTGGGCGGGTCTATGACACTGTGCACCTCATTTTTATATATTTAATAACTAAGTATTGGGCTGTAGTGTTTGCGATAGAAACTAATAACCTCTACGAAGTAAAGTTTATTAGTTTTCCCGCCTATGCCTTACATACTTACATACATTGAAATAAATTTCATTGAAACATTCAAAATTTTAATACAGCCGTGGTACACTCGAGTTAATAAAATGCAACATGAATAAAATAAAAAAAAACATTTTTTTTGCTGACATCATAAAAATGACAAGAGGACTCGCTATTATTATATTCTGAAAGTTACTCGAAATTATTTTCATAATCGCTCCAGCCGTCACAAAGCTGACGGAAACTACAGGCCGATTTATAAATGTAGTTATCTCTATATGTATTTTTACATTAAAAGCCCAATATGTATGAATATAGTTGGCGATATGTAAGTAAACCGCGAACCCCTACTCCAGAAACTCGACTCGAAATCCATTACAAGTGCGTGCCCGGGAGCAACTCGTCAGTGGTAATATAATTTTCGAGAACGACGTTTAGGCATATAAAACGAAGGAGACATCGGTGAACCTCTCGCGATGTAAGTTTGTGAGTACATCATTTGAATATTAAACGAAAATAAATGATTATCCTAGTTTATTCTAGTAAAAAAATTATTTTGTGATTATTTTTAGCAGCAATGAAAGTTGCGATCCGAAGTATAATTAGTCTGAAATAGCAGCGAGTTGTTACTACTACGTTAGCAATATTAATTCAA
>LUGF01048990.1:299966-313968 GCA_001625245.1 Calycopis cecrops | reverse complement strand
TCCGAGGCAGACTTATCGAGATTTGGTGAGGAGGAAAACATATGTTTTTTAGGTGGCGGGCTGCGTCTTAACGGCATTTTATATCTTTCCAATAATTATAATATAGTATTCAAATGTGAAGGGACACTATTTGTAATCTCCAAATACGTTATAGTACGTTAATGATATCATTAAATTACTCAAATTTGTCCTTCTAGTTCAATAAAATGTAATTTGTACGTAACGAATTTTAAATTGACCATTAGACATATAGGAATAGGGTCGATATTCAATCGCCGCCGTACACTGCTCGTGTCGCTTAACTTTAAGGATTCGTACCAATAGATAATAGATGTTGTAGCGAAGGAATATGACGTGTAGACTGCACGTAGCTTGATAGGCGGCGCTTGGAGGATCCTGTAGCACACTTATTTGATGTACGCGTAGCGAGTCTTTCGCTCTCGTGGTAATAAATTAACTTGTATTTTGTTCGAAATATAATGATTTACTTTAACACGGAACTGTGTAGACGTGCGCTCAGGCAAGCGATCCGAGAGGGAAGTGTTTAAGTTAAGTTAAGTTTATGAGTACATCATTTGAATATTAAACGAAAATAAATGATTATCCTAGTTTATTCTAGTAAAAAAAATATTTTGTGATTATTTTTAGCAGCAATGAAAGTTGCGATCCGAAGTATAATTAGTCTGAAATAGCAGCGAGTTGTTACTACTACGTTAGCAATATTAATTCAATGTGAAATAGTAAGAATGTATGTATAATTTCAAAAACGCTCAGTTCGTAAAAGATTCAGTACTTTACTAACAAAACTAATCTCTCCCTTGTTTTGATTTTTAACAAATATATATTCCGAAAACTTTTTACTATACTCGTTTCAAAGATAATACCAATTTTCATTTATTTTTTACTTATTAGACTGGTTGTTATAGAGTCTATGCGTGATGAGAGAGATATGTTCGAGTATTCGTAGTAGGGCTATAGCTGTAGTGTAAATGAGGTTTTATGCCGAAGCGCCGCGCCACCGCGAGTAATTACCTGCATCGGGCCAGCGCCGTGGAATTTGTGGCTCCCCCCCTCCCTCACCCCAGGCAGGCAGGCAATTAGGTTTGCGAGTCACAAGTGGCTTTTACTGATATCGCTATTAACAGACGGAGGGCTGATATGTAAATACTTTGTTTATTTTTAAGAGGTGCTTGGTGATGATGCTATAGAGTAGTTTTGTAGTATTAATGTTGTTAGAGCCGTTGCATTGTATGAAAATCGTAGACACGTAAAGTAGTAAGAGGAGAAGGCTATAAGCGTCATCTTGTTATTTTATAATTAAAAATTTGTAATACTAATAAAAATGGACTAAGAGCCCTCGCGCATTTAGAAGGCCAGGCCGCGCGGTCAGGTCACGCGGCCACCGAATTCCTCCAAGATAAATGGAAGTTCGCGCATTATGCGGCCAGTCGATGGCGGCCACGTATTGGCCGCGCGACCAACAAAAACACTGCGACGCAACATGCGGCCATTTGGTCGCCGCGGCCATCGAGAAACACACACACAGAGCACGTTGTGCATTCAACTAACGTATATGTTTGCTTGATGTGGTCGCTAAATTATTATGAGCTGCTGGCCGCTGGTCGCGCGGATAGCGGCTAAATGCACGGGGGCTCTATACAATTTTATAAGAACCTGTATTTCAGTATTTACTTTTAATTTGTTCATACATAATAGTGTGCAGTATAATTTGTTTACTTATTTATTTAAAGTATTTATGTAATTTGAAAGAGGTAGTATGACGCTGCATTGCTGCCGAATTGGACCGTCACAATCGGGGAGGTACCTCTTATACGATACCGGGGAGTGAGCAAGTAACAGCAGGCAACTGTGTCACATTTAGTGCGTTGTGTAAGTGTCTGGTGTGCCATGTTTTTTTTTTTCCAGAAGGACCTACTACTGACGGCGATGTTATTTTAATCGCCCTAACAGTTCGTCGAATATACGAAGACATTTTTGTCTCCTGATAGGTTGACAAGACGATAGAGGGACAAGACTCTTGAGGAAAGAGAGCGGCGCATCTTTATATACCTAGTCTTGTGCAGACGTCTACAGACATCGGTAGTCATGAACATGCCTCCATCAGCTCGCTTGGCCTTATACGATAAAAAAGTAAAAAAAGCGACACAATGAGATACAACACAGCTTGATAAATCTGCCACTTCACTTGTAACGTCGTTGTTCGACCAATAAACAGTACACAGCTCATGCCCTTCGTATCAGGCCCGACAGCGGCCCGACACACTGACAGCTCGAAATGTCATTTGCTGTATGAGAGATGCCCGTCCGATACGCCGCTTGATCACTGATCTGCATATCTGGATAGCTGATACTGTTGTTAGTCATTGACACTACACGATCTTTTAAATGAAGAATAAACCTAAATTTAATTAAAACACAAGCCCGTCCACGATTTTTGGTAGATAAAAAAAGGTTGTTTGTAAAGTAAATATGATAGTTTTACATGATGACATCATAATAAAACACAAAAGATAGGAAAGAGATAGATACCGCACAAGCCAAACGCGGGACCGATCATCATAAGCTAGTTTTTTTATGCGTGAAGCAGGTCATTTCACAGGCAATTCATCGATTCAGAAGTGGAAGATGCGTATGAGACACGCGGTAAAAAGTTAGTCTCAGAGTTATAGTTACTATTATAATTTTACTCCTGATATTTCCTTTTTTATCTGTACGATTTCAATTAAAAACAAACAAAGTAACATATTTTAAATGGATGCAAATGGTTTTCTTAAGAAAAAAAAATTATTATAATTGATTGTCAACATTTAACACTAATACGTCTTACCAAAAATTTATCAAATACTTCATTATGTTTCCATTATTCAGTTTTATAGAGATCAGTGTGCTCGATACACTCATCGTTCGCAGTGAAGGCTACATTCAGAGAGACATGTGTAATTTGTGCAAGCGTTTGTGACCTAAACTTTTGATAGGCACGTATTCATATTGGAGGGCTGTAATTACATGCATTGCATGCATTAATTGCATGTTATGATTTATTGGATGCAACCTATTTGAAGTAATGATGTCACAAGCGTATACGACGCAAAGGTTTTAACATTTAACTAGCCGCGCCCCGCTGTTTCACATGCGGTTCCCATTTACTCGGATTCTATAAGTATATATTTAATTGTACATAACCTACCCTTTCTCGAAAAATGGACTATCTAACACTGCATGTGTTATTCAATACAGATCAGTAATTTCTGAGTTTAAAGTGTTCAACTAAACAAACAAACTCTTCAACTTTATTATAATATTAGTGTAGATATATAGATAGCCCTTGTGTAAAGTATGTTCACATTTTTCGGAATATTTTTTTTGTCTGTTATTCCACATTCCATCTGTGCCAAATTCCATCAATCGTTTTTACGTGAAATAACAGCAAACATAGATTGGCACAAACTTTTGCATTTATAAAATTGGATTAGGATTCTGCGGGATCCCGGGTCTAATCGAAATTTATATTTCCGTGAAATAAATGTTGTGAAGATGCCTTTGAGTTGTTTTATTGGCTAGCAGGCAAAAAATTGTAGATCTCTATCTGATTTGATACAGTAAGAGGTAGTGCCATGCTGTATTACAGCTGAATTGAGCCGCCACCGCCGGGGAGGCACCTTTCGCGCACTTAATTTTGAGGAATTAAGTGACGTCTGTACACGCGTTTCGTGCGGTTTGTTAGTAATGTGTGGCCCATTGGAGGGGAGGTGGAAAGGAGGGCGACGTAACGCTTTTGTGTAGAAATTGAGGTGTCATTGGTCCTTACAAGGATCCGATTGCTCGTTTGCCCGCCTATACTATAAACAAAACTGACAAATCATTTCAAACATTAGACCTGCATTTACAATATCTAAACAAGTCGGTAAGTATGACCGTGAAAAGATTTTACAGCATTTATTATGCAGAAAAATTATTTATAGTTCGCAAAAGCTGAATAAAAATTGCCGATAATAACTGTTGACTTTTAAAGTGCTCTCTTGCGCCACTAATTCAAATACGACTCAATCGATTAGCGAATCATGTATTCATCGAATCGGTGCAAATAAAAAATAAAATTGATAACGCGATTCGAACACATTTGCTAAAAAGCTATTAGTCAAAACAATAGATGAAATTGCCGAGTGGAATTTCAATTTGAGTCAGATACGAGATTATCCGTTGAAAATATCGAGTAAATGTTAAACGGGGCCCGACAAACAAACTCGGCGGACGTGTCGGGCCGTATTTACACATACGACCGAAGCGGACTGAGTACATCCACCAAACACGGAATTAGCATATCGAATCTATTCGTACAGTTCACCCGTTAATATGTTCCATAAATACCGTCACGCGAATCTAGATCCTAAGCCGAGGGCGCAAAGAACAGAAAGCCTTGAATTAATTTTCGGGAACATAATCCTCGTCAAATTATAACCTCGCATTCAATGAACTCCGATTGTCGCGTAATGTTTGCGCCGAATAGTAACTGTTCATAAAATCGAATCGATTTAGTGATGGCTAAATCGTTTTATACAAACATATCGAATCGATTTGTACAATCGGAAGTTGGAGTTTTGTTGTCTGTGATAATATGATTTACGCTATTGGATATGCGAGTTATATGATATACGTACTACTGCCTCGTGGTTTATTGGTAAGCTTGTGCAATCATAGATTATCTGGGGTTCGAGGTTCTAACAACAATTTGAAGTCGGGGAACGGGAATCGGGCGGTGTCACACTACCGTGCCCCGGAGAGTACAATAAGCTGTCGACCCTGCGCCTGACCTGTCTTCGGTCGTGTCGTCTGCCGTCCGATTGGTCTGGGGAAGTAAGGAAACTGCAACATTTACACTTATACACTGTTACGTTATGTCCTGAGCAGTTGGCTTGTCTCTATGGAGGTGGATATCGTGGTGACAATTCGGCTAGAAGGGTATTTATATAAACTTTTTGATGACTGACTTGCTTAAATGTAGATTGGTTTTTTCCTCTAAAATCTTTACACGTATCTTCACAGGCATCTGTCTATTTACGTGCTAATTCCTTGAGCCAATCCGTTGTCTTGTGATGTGAGTCAGACTTGCCAACTTTCTCCTCGCTCTGGGTCTGGCTGCTACCTGGGATAAGTAGCAGGTTTCACTACTATTGATGACATCGTAACTAAGGTAAACAATTTATGTAGAATTTTCAACATTTCCAAAAGGCACAGAACTTCGTCAATAATTAAGTGTGTCTTATATTATATCAACGTGTCAAATGCGTGTGTGAAAAATTAAAGTACTTTACAATCATTAATATTAAAATATATTAGCGTTCTGCACTTATCTTACACGTAAACTATAAGTGTGCCTTTCAGACTCCTCCGTCCGCGCAACTGTTTTTGCCTCACATACTTATATATAAATACTAGCTGCGCCCCGCGGTTTCACCCGCGTAACTTTCAATCCCGTGGGAATATCGGGATGAAAAATAGATGTTGGCCGATTCTCAGACCTACTCAATATGCTCACAAAATTTCATGAGAATCGGTCAAGCTGTTTCGGAGGAGTATGGCAACGAAAACTGTGACACGAGAATTTTATATATTAGATTATATCTACACGCGCTCAAATACATTACCTCCATCAGTTTAGTAAAGTCAAGTAAAAACCGGTGATGTGCTGCGATTTTTTTTATGCTTTAATAAGTTATATCTAATATTTGACCAGCAATAATTAAATATTTTGAAGGTCGTTAAAATAAATATTGATAATAATGAGTACTAATAATTAGATGAAAACAAAATAAAAGTAGTTAAAAATGAAAATCAAATCCCAAGGCTAGTTACGAAGTTTACTCGTTAATAAATGGTAAGAGAGCCAGGGGTATGCCTTGGCTATAATTTGTTCTCGAGGGGGTGGGTTCTGCCCTATAAATTTTCATCAACGTACGCAACCCTCAAATAGAGTTATGAGTCTTGTTTACATAGTAAGTGGGGGTACCGGCTTAAATAATACGCGTTTAGTTCCTCAGCCATCAATTCGTTGTATAATTTTATGGTGATTTTATTTAATGGATGAACTGGCATTTGAGAGAGTTTTATAGGGGGTAATCTGTCGTAAATAATTTTCTGCAAGTTATTGTCGAACGCTAATTTAAGTTAGGTTATGCAGTACCTTCTACCTAGGATGAGACCCTAAATAGGCAGTTATTCTTTTTCTTACTATCTATGATTTGTTTGAAATATGTTTAAATAGGCCGTAAGATCATTTGAGGTAAATAATAAAGGTGTTTTTATTGTACATCAAAATTGCTAGCAGGTTTTGCAATTCCGGTGCATCTGCATATTTTCTGTTTGTGTGGGTGTCTACTTGTTTTGATTACTAATTACTACCTAGTGTTAGGACTTATATTTTTTCAAAGAAAGGAGCACACAACACACTGCATAGAAATTATGCAAATGTAAATGTTGGTAATGATCTATATGTGTTCTATCTTTAGATTAAATTGCAATCGACCTGCTACAGACTGATGATGAAGAAACTTGAAATTAGGACGAAACATTTCTTGCGCTAATTAGATCTGACTGCGAGCTGAAGTCGCGGTGCACCTGTGCCTATCTAACGAGACGGGGCACTAATGAGAGAGACCTGATGGATGAGAAAGGGAAACTTGCCATAAAGGATTATAATATCACTCTAAAGAGATTGAGCTACTAAGAGTACCGAAGTACTTAATCTCATAGTAGAGCAGGATTGAGTTATACTTAAGTATGCTACGGAGGCCCCATAATCATGTACCAAAGCAAGCTATGGATTGGAAGTTGAAACCTCCAAGCTAAATGCAATCGTGTCCACCCTAAACAAAACTGGCGTCACACTGTACCGGCAGAAGTGAATGGTATAAAAATATAAAGACATGGAATGAGCTGAAGAGCAAAAGACAGATCAAGAAGGAGGGTCGTTGTGGATGCCCTCTTCATACCTGGACATAGGAGCTAAAGTCAAGTAAGCTATAGTATTACGGGACAAAATGGCGTTTTATTTATTAGTTTATAATAGCTGTGCCCGGCGGTCCAGCCGCGCATAATCTATCCCGTGGCGACCATTACATTTTTCGAGATAAAATGTAAAATTATGATATTTCATGTTGTAGTTTATAGTATACAAGTTGTCACCCGTGGCTTCGCTCGCGTGATTTTTCGCGAAAAAAGGAGCCGATGGCACTCTTCAGTCCGTGAACTACTTCTATCCTAAATATCACATCGATCCGTTGATCGGATTTGATGCGAAAGAAAGACAAATAAACAAACAAACAAACACAACATATATATGTTGTATATATATATATATATAATATATATCAGTCCAAACAGTAGATTTTGCGTGAAAGAATATTAAACATTTATGTAGGAGGTTGTGCCATGTTCCATACATGCATGCAGAAGTATTGGGCGGCCATGACGCACGAGGTACCTCTCGCTTACAAAACGCCGGAGTAAAGTCACAGTTGTGCTGTGTCGCGTTTTATGCAGTATCTGGGTATTCGGTGGCCCATGAAGGAAGGAGGAGGAAGGAGGCCAACGGATCTGAATAACCTCTATGCTGATGTTTAGACGTCGATATCCATGAACATGAACTTCACTGCTCGATTACCTCCTACTACTATAAAAAAGTAAGTACTTACTTTCGTATAATATTGGTAGGATATTTGAATAGTACTTAGGCATATGTAATTTACTAAAGTTGGAGGCTATCCAGAAGCCTGTTTCGATTTTACGTGTACCTGAACTTGTAATGAATATAGAGTCATCAGCAATCATTTACAAGAAATGGTTCTGTATCTTAAAGTTATAGTATAAAGGTAATAACTATAAGAAATAGTAAGCAAAACTGAGTTTTATTTCAAGCTGTTAAACCCTATAATGGATTGAAGTATAATGTTACATATGACATATTGGAATAAAGTCTATTTCGTCCGTTTTAGGGTATGATATAGTGTTATTGGCCTTCCGCCCTTCAAGAACGAATGGCCCGAATTAGAGATGGGCACTGCGGGTAATCGATTACATTACATATTTAATTTAATCGATGTTTGCTGTAAAAGGCCCATTGCATTTAGAAGATAACAATTTTTTTTCGTTTTATTCGCATATTTTGAATTCAGCACTTTAATTAGGTTTATTAATCTGTGCTTTAAGGTAATAATTTGAATTGAAGATTTTGTGTAGTTTCTTGTAATTGTAAGAATAAATCCAATCATTACATAGTATAAAACAAAATCTCTTTCCGCCGTCTATGTGTCTATATGCTTAGATCTTTATAATTACGCAGCTGATTTCGATGGGGGTTTCTTTTAATAGATAGAGAGATTCAAGAGGACGGTTTATATGTATGATAACATCAAATTTAACGCGTGCGAAGCCGCGGCGGAAGCTAGTCTAAATATAAATAAAATATTGTGCTAGCATTGTGATGTTTAATTTCTCACTGCCTCGTTGCTTCGTTGAAAGAAAGAAACAAACAAAGAAAATATTCTTTATTTGCTAACATTGAATAAATCTATATTGTAAAACTTGCAAACTAGAGCAAAAAGGCGGTCTTATTGCTAAAGAAGCGATTAGACAATTGATAGCAATAATGTATAGTTACAAAGTTTTATGGTACGATTGTTTAAGAATGAACGAATGAATGAATCATTATACTTTATTGTGCATATTATATGAAACATACATTTTGACATAAACGGAAAAAATAATAATAAAGGTACAAAAAGCCCCAAGGCATATAAAAAAATAAGTAATAAAAGGTAGGTATGGTATTTTGACCTAATCAAAATGTTATTATTATATGATTACTAGCTGCGCCCCGCGGCTTCACCTGCGTAACTTTCGGTTCCGTGGGAATATCGAAATGAAAAATAGATGTTGGCCGATTCTCAAACCTACTCGATATGCGCACAAAATTTCGGAGGAGTTCAATCACGCACACGGCGACACGAGAATTTTATATATTAGATTATATCGAGCCCTATATTGTGTCCGATTGTAGTCGTTACTGGGATTAAAAAAAATCTTATTGTTATTCCAGAGTAAGTCATCATTACACCTCGTAGAGAGAGAGAGTGACGTACTACAGTTCTCTCGAGTCCATCAGCGTATTCTAGTAAATAATCCAACTAATAATCGAAAAATGTAATTGCGTTTCCGTTTTAAGCTAAGCTACTGAAAGAATTTAGATGAGATTTGGCACAGATATAACAATAATAATATTGACAAAGTAACATATTATTATCTGTGTAATGTTATTTAAGTTGATACAATAGTTATATTAATTCGGGAAAAAAAAACACGTCTAGTTTAATGGAGAATATTTAAGTGCTGACCAATATACATATATTTTATTTGCATAATAAGATTTCCATTCGTGAAAATTTCAATATTGCTTTCCACAGTAAATGTGATATTGATATGTGAAAAATACCTCTGTAGTATAAAAATATTGCCAATACTTGATACTTCATGAAAAACTTGACCTATTGTGATGTCGAATGACAGTATTCGGTTCTTGAAGTAAAATGTACAACCTTTCGAATACTATATGATAGGTGACAGGTAGTAATTAGGTTTCATCTTTAGAGCTTGGATTAACTTTAAGGCCGATTTTTTTACACATTACTAAAAGCATGTATAAAGAAATCCGTATGCTTGCTACATAGAATCGTTGGCTTCCTCTCTTCCTATCCTTCAATAGGTCACCGGAACCTTCCAACCTTTACGTACTAGAGAGAAGGTTCTCTAATGACCTGCCAGAAACTCACAAATCACAAAAAACTCCTAGCTGTGACTCCGCGCCAGTATCAGGTGCGCGAGTGGTACCTCCCCGGTCGTGCGGCCCAACTCGGCTGCTAGTTAATGTAACAAAGTACAAAGTAAATTCTCCTTTGCTCTCGAGACTGGCGTGAATATTTCAAAGTGAGAGTTTATCGGATCGTCCGCTCGACGGTAAAACTCCCAGCTTTATTTATTCACTTAATTGTCAGATAAACTGCACTTAAGTGATAAAATGCACTTGGTCTGGATAACTTGAACGTAAGAATATCTTCGTTAGTTTTCTGTATTTTGCTAGTGCTTAAGACCAAGTGTTTTGTCGTTCAATTTGCGTTAATATAAGCCGCGGTAATTTTATGTAGAGAAAGAAAATATGCGTAGGTACATATGTTACTCGCTAATATACGCATATGACTTCAGAAAGATTGCACCAAATTTAGCATGGCTAATATAATCATGAAATATTTTTGAGAATTAATACGGAAGCCATTAAAAGTTATTGAAAAAT
Source organism: Calycopis cecrops (assembly GCA_001625245.1). Lineage (NCBI taxonomy): Eukaryota > Metazoa > Arthropoda > Insecta > Lepidoptera > Lycaenidae > Calycopis > Calycopis cecrops. The sequence continues at coordinate 303,605 of LUGF01048990.1, read as the reverse complement.
ACCAATTTCTAAGAAGGAAAACGTGCCCTTCGTTTACTAAGCAAACTTCAAGTCAAAACCTTTTAGTGAATCGTTACTTCGATAGCGAAGCTACGAAGATTCAATGTCCGCCTTCACTTCAGCTTATTTAGATTGCGTTTCTTTCAAGTATAGTATATAGTCAAGTAGGTTCATAACCTTAAGTTGTGCTTAAATATCAGAGGCAAATTAGGTCAGACTTGCTCCGACTGCTCGTTTGCCTCCTTACACAATAGTGAAAAACCTTTTATGGTCTCACGAGGCGGGCAAACTAACAAGTGCGCACTTGGACCTCACATTGTAACGCGTAAAAACAGCTCTTGACTGTTGAATAATAAACTCGAAGGTTTTCTTGAATAATTCGTGAAGGGCCTCCGAGGGCCCTCGCTTACGCTACCTACTCGCGAGAGGTACACGCGCACCTTTTTTGGTGATTTCGGAGGCATGACAATACCTCGACCTCTCGATGTAATGATGTACGACTTGTCACAATGGAACTACTCTTTGCAGATTTCATCGCGGTTTATTTTGTATTTCGTCGTCCCCAACCCCAACAGAAGATCGCTGAAAGTCCAAATAGAATTATAAATGTGAATGATTTTTATTCTTTCATGGATTTCACTGAATTAAGTTAAACGAAATTAGGCCCATAGTATAACGTCAATAAAATATTGAATAATTAAAATAGTTTTTGTTTCTTGGGTGTATTAGTGACGAACATAATGAAAATTTTGAAAACCCACCCCAACACCCTAAGGCAGCAAGTACAGCACTTTTTGCGTGAATATCAGCATCAGAGCACCTGTCAACTCAGTCCACCCGTGACCACGTTTGCTGTAAAGCTTAAAAAAACCGCGAAAAAATCCGTTAAAGTAATTAATATTTTAATTAATTTTTGTATAAATATGGAACCCTTGGAATCGATGTTACGTGGGTGAAACCCCGGTGCACAGCTAGTACATGTCTGTAGGTTCAAAGGGCCTTAATCCCTACAAAAACTAATAAGCATACAATTGAAGCGAGACAAGGAGTCTCGATAGCGTCACGAGAGCAGCGCTCATAAATCAAAGCGAGTGAGCCCGTAGATTATACACTTGTAGCGAGACGTGAGCCTGCGCCGGGCCGGGTGGCGGAAGTATTACAAGTTTAACTTTACATCGGCGGCCGTTTGATCGGATTGTTAACTACAAGGGCGGGTCTGGCGGTAACTTTATATAGAGAGCGGCGGAAATAGTGCGTGTGTGCACAAGTATGGTAGTCAACAAAAAGCTCGTTTGCCACTTAATGCTAAGACAGTGCTTTTTTGCCGTCACACCATATCAGCCTTCACTGTATCAGCTGTTGAACCCTTTCAACAACAGATACTATAAGCAGGCAGCCTCGCCTCTATCTCGGAGGGCTGCATATTGTATTTTTATTTGATCCGTTATATGCGAGAAAAATATTATTTTAAAATATAGATTATGGTTTTCCTTCGAAAGCGGCGACCGGCACCGCTTACTTTATAAATAAAAAAGAAATAATGATACATACTGATGATGAATGTAATCAAATGCTTGAATGTTTTATAGTTGCTGGCTCTGTTGGCAACTAGCCTTTATTTATGCCTCTGTTTTTAATTACACTGCGCCAGTCGACTCGTAAACGAATAGTCCTCGATTGCATTAGCGCTATAAAGCATACTTTTAATAGAAGTAGGGGTATTATATACTCTGTGGCGCGGGCTCCTGCTGAATTATGATATTAATTTTACTGCGTCGTATTTATTATCTCCTGGTATTTGATTTTCTTATTTACAAGAGCGAACACCTTTTTATAGCATAAAGGGACAAATGCGTAGTCGGTGAAAAGGTTCATTCGTAGGAGTTAGTTATTTATATATGCGCGTTGTCCTTCTTCAGCCCATACCCCAATGGGCCACCGACTACTGCACGCTCCACGAAACGCAAGAACCACCAATGCTGTCAAGTGACACCGTATCAAGTGAGCGAGAGTGTATCCCTGGTCTTGGAGGACCGTTTCAGCTGCAGTGCCACAACGGCATTATCTCATCTCATAGAAGGTGCTATTTATATCGAGGCCTACGCGTCGCCCGTCGATCATCAGATAGCCGTCACTTCAGGTGTCGTGTGAGCGACATGTACCCCCGCGGTCGTACCTGTCCAACACGGCTGCATGACACTACTCGTTGCACTTGCCGTCTTTTTTTTTAATTTTTCTTTTATGGTATACGAGGGGCAAACGAGCAGTCGGAGCCATTTTCATGACTACTGACGCCCACAGACATCCGCATAGAGACTATACAGATGCGCTGCCATCTTTTCTCCTCCCACCTCCATAGGCCACACTAGTCTTATCCAAAAGTACTTTGTTACTCCTTGACTTGATCCTTGAGAAATAATGTGAAAGTAATAAAATTTCATTTTAGGAATGAACTAATTTGTCACATCAAAATCATTCATAAATGATGCGGGGGCAGATAATTTGAGTCTTTTGACAACTCTTGACTTAATTAACTGTAGGTTATTTATTTTTAGACTTTTATTACAGCAGAGAGTCATTAGCCCTTTATTCGAGCCCTTAATTATATACAGAATTAATATGAACAACAGGGGCGTACTCAGTGACTTGTTAAGCTTAATTATAATTATACATTGAGAGTGGTTGAGTGTAATAAAGGAACTTTATACAAAAATTGTATTATTGGATGGTTGCTATATTAGTAAAGGAAAAAAAAAAGGAATTCAAAATTACAGCAACTTTGGCACCATACATATACAAGAAATTGTCATAAGGTGTGATAACATTATCACATAATTCATATCTCTGCAGAAGTACCTACTGTAGGTACCTAGTTTCAGCACGGTATCTTATGCCACGCATACGATATTTTTGCCAATAATTATGAGGACCGATATTTACATTTTTTTTTCGCCCTAATCCGGCCCTGGCGAGTATATCGGTGTAATCAGTAGTTAGTGCAGTAATCCCGTCGCGGCGTATTATCTCGTACACGGTCTAATCCGCGGGCGGGTTTACTTGGGCTTACTCGATATTACTGGGCTAATACGATGCTACAAGCCTTTTGCGTTCATATGTGTTAGTTATACATTAGTTTTTATTTATTTATTATATATATTAGTTATACATTAGTTTACACTAATTGTATGCGAGATCATGGAGTATTTATTTACTTAGTAAGACGTAGTGTCTACTTCCTTAGGGGACTGGCGCAGTTGTTGTTGTTGTTGCATAACAACGAATCTAAACGGTACGACCGGGGAAGTGACTACCCACACATTGATGAAAAGTGACAGTGACACATTAATGAAAAGAACTTTACACATACACATCGGAGTGAAGGCAACGTTCTCGCATTTTCTGTGGTTTGTCTATTTCGGGTGATTAGGTAGATGCTAAAAAAGCAGCAGCACCTAGTCTCCCTAAGACGACTAAGGACTTCAGTGAGGGTTTAACAAAGAAGGGCTACCCCACTAGGGAGTTGTATGAGTGTGCTAATGCGGCGTTAATGATTTCATTCATTTGAATATGGGCATCGGTAGTTACTAATAAGGCTGATTAATTATTATCATTAGACAGTTTAGCTATATGACTAGACTT
>LUGF01048990.1:268678-283947 GCA_001625245.1 Calycopis cecrops | reverse complement strand
GGGGTACGCAACTTGTGGAGCTAGTTTTACTCCACTGTATTAAAAGTATGTTTTTTTAATGGCATAGGGGGTAAATGAGCAGTAGGAGCCAACTTCATGAGTACCGACGATGCGTTGCCCTCTTCATGGGCTACTTCCCCACAGCACGAAACGCGACAGCACAGCTGTCACTTTAAGCCGGTCTCGTGTAAGCGAGAGGTTCCTCCCCGGTCGTGTTGGCCCAATTCGGCTACATGCATGCAGCGTGGCGCTACTCCTTCCTTAAAAATGTTTCAAATTTTTGGAGACATTTTGACCACCGGGTCCATTAAATATTTACACAACCTTATGCGAATGCTTTGCAATCCTTTGCACTAATAATGATTTTATGTATATTTCATTAGTAGGCTCTGTTGCCGAGGAGTAGATTGACTACCGAGCCTACCTGCCGAGAGTACCAAGGGACCGAACCACTGTGGAAGAACTTCCTATTTCTTACAACTCACATAATATTGTCAGCGTCAAGCTACGCTTTTTTTGTCTATTGATAAATAAAATCTGTTTTAAACTACATATCAAGTGAAAAAGATTGTAACATATGATGAGAATAAGAATTAGTTGTTCCGATTAACGCAAAATGTACTTATTGTATCTTGCGGCCTTGAGGTGTTACATTTGGTGTTTGATTTGATTATATTTATCTCTGGGTCCCAAACAGAAGGAAGTACCCAACCCTCTTCTCTATTGAAATTTGGATGTTTTCTAATTTCAATAGCTTCATGGATAATCCTTGCATGGAATCGGTGTTCTTTGGCGAGGATTTATGTTTTATCAACTCTCAGTGAGGCCAACCTCAGTGTGTTCGCAGACCGAACGATTTTCCGTATAGGAGCATAATATTTTAGTTGTCATACGTCGCCACAATTCGTGAAGCCCGCTACGCACAATGGCATGAATAACAGCGATGCCATCGGCCGAGATTGGATCGAACGCCATTAGAAATATCGGAGTAATAACAGTTCATAACATGCCGGGAGTTTACCGCATAGAATACAGATACACTTTTATTTGCTTTTTACTACAAAAAGGCGAAATAAAACAACTAACGTATACGGACGGCATTTTATTACTCAAAGTGATATACGAGTGAATCTTGTCAAACGACTGCTGACTATAATTTTCTTTATTATTTTATGTGTGACATAATATACTATGGAAAGTGTATACATATATCATAAATCTCAAACGGACGCGCTTGTTTGCCCTAGAGTTAATAAATATTTTTACTGTTATTACATTGTTGTTGAATTTATAAGAAAGTGTCAAAACTTTCAATATTTTACTACAAAAGCCACAATAATAGTATTTAAAATATATAAAAAACTTGCAATCAATAAACTAGATACGTGAGATCGGGGACACCAACGGTATAAGTCAACCAATGGGGGTTTAATGACACTAACTCTTACAAGATTAGACAGATAATACATCTGAGGGCACGGCAGTGCCCCGCAAGTCGAGCAAAAAAGCAGCACGGCCGTACCATCCTTTTCTCTAAGCAATTCAGGCCAATTTCAATCCCCTATAACTTCGTTGCGGATAAAACAGGAAACCTAAAATGTTAGTATCTGAGCAGACGTTGTAAATACAGGTTATATTCCAAATTTAATTAAATTTGAACGAGTAGATTAAAACCTCCGGTACCGAACACGTGTTCACGGCCTTTTTTTGAAGCGTCGATGGCCAAGTCGATGTTTTTATTTAAAATGTAAAAGATTTTTAATATTGATATGATAATAACTTAAGACAGAAGGTTCCTTAAGTAGGCACTAAATAAATTAACCGACTTAGTATTACATGGATCTCTCAACTTTTTATGGTAGAAAGACTGAGATGCGAGACTTGGTTTTTTACAGGATGTTTTTGTTGGGATATATTTTTGGGCGAAACGCCACCTAACCCATACATAAATCTAATATATAAAATTCTCGTGTCACAGTTTTCGTTGCCATAGTCCTCCGAAACGGCTTGACCGATTGTCATAAAATTTTGTGACCATATTGAGTAGGTCTGAGAATCGGCAAGCATCTATTTTTCATCCCGATATTCCCACGGGATCGAAAGTTACGCGGGTGAAACCGCGGGGCGCAGCTAGTCTTATATATAAAATTCGCGTGTCACAATGTTCGTTCCCTTACTCCTCCGAAACGGCTTGACCGATTCTCGTGAAATTTTGTGAGCTTATTGAGTAGGTCTGAGAACATCTATTTTTCATCCCGATATTCCCACGGGATCGAAAGTTACGCGGTTGAAACCGCAGGGCGCAGCTAGTAAGATTATATATTTTTGTCCGGAAATGGTATAAAGTTTTGTCCTATCATATTATTGAAGAAATACACATTAAGCTGTTTTATATTTGTCTTAGATTGGTCTAAGTTTTTCTCTTAATCTATCGGTAAATTACTAACGCCAATGTACGCCAATGTATGGCTACATCAATCATCACACCTCTGAAGCGTGAGTTATTGTAACATTTGAAACAATAATTCTATGAACTCTCCATTCAATAGATATTTTATACCAGGGCATTTACATTGGTTCCACGAATATTAACAACTTCCTGTTTGGGTTAAAGAACTAGGGAAATATTATAGCCTTTATAGAAGTAATTTAATTAATATACCATGATGTAGTGCAGATAAGTATCGTTAAAGAAATACTTTACATGTGAAAAAACTTTATTCGATTTAGGATTCGAAGGTAGACCTGATAACACTTATATCTTAAGTATTACCAGGCCACGCCAACTTCGCACAGTCACTATTTTTATTTAAGTTTTCTGGTTAGTTTCTTTGGGATAACTTCGTTTAATCGGTTCTAGTACAATTTCAGAGATTTTTGAGTAGAGATTAGCAGTAGATAGAGATTTTTAAGAAATTGAGGATTCCATTGGTTTTCGTGAAAAAATGGTGAAAATCGGGGGAGCCTATTCGATACCAAACACCAGAAAAATATTTCCTTTTTATAATATTAGTAGGTACCTACCAATAGATAACGGAGCCCACAACGGAGAACAACAAATATTATTCAAATATGCACACTCTTACTCACAGTGCAGAAAAACCGACGATATCCAAGTATATTAAGTAAAAAAATATGCAAGGTCTAAAAAAAAACCACCACATGTCGAATTGAGATACTCTGTTATTTCATCGGTTAATAATTTATTATCTATATAGCACGTAGGCACATTTAAGAAATTATTAATTGAAACAACTTGAATGGGGAAACAGGATCAAGTGATCTTTATTGCAATAAACAAGTTTGGTAACAATTTTGGTAAGAGGTAGTGCCACAATGCATGCTTGCATGCAGTCAAATTGGGCCGGCACGACCGGGGAGGTACCTCTCGCTTACACGAGACTGGCGTAAAGTGACAGCTGTGCTGTCGCGTTTCGTGCGGTGTGTAAGTAGCCGGTGGCCCATGGAGGTGGGAGGAGAAAGGAAGGCAGCGCATCTGTATAGCCTCTATGCGGATATATATCATAAAAATATACAATATATACAATGGTTGATAGATGGCAGCACAAGTATCCATAAACATTAATTACTGTAAACCTTAATATTTATTGTTTATGATATTTTAAAATAGAAATATTATAGAAAAAACCGCGCAATTTGCGATTCCGTGGAAATATCGAGATGAAAATAGATTTTGGCCGATTCTCAGACCTACCCAATCGACACACAAAATTTCATGAGAATCGGTCAAGCCGTTTCGGAGGAGAACGGTAACTAACATTGTGATACGAGAATTTTATATATATAGAGATAACATCATAATAATCTCGTAGGGCAGACGTAAGCCTAAACCTACTAAATCGCTTATTAGCTCCCCAAGTGGGCACCAGTAAAGTATTTAGGCCGCCATCCCGGCTGGCCGTCCCATTGGTCGGCGGCGACACCTACTCGGCGGCAATTACCTCTCTTCCGACGCCGCCGGCGAATCAATTTTCTCCCCCACATCGATTAATCACACGAATTATAAAAAACATCGACATTCTGCTTAAACGCGACGTTGGAAATGTGTTTACTTTTTGACCGCAGAGCAAACGTTTTACCCATCCACATTACATCACACATCTTTGTGTATGTGACAAGGATTGGTAAAAACTTTATACGGCTTTCATAATGAAAGAATATTAAGTAATTTTAAGTTTTAGCTTAAATATACAAGTGAAAAAATTATTTCGATAAGATAAAGTTGATGGAATGTATTGTCACTTCTTGATGGAAATTCATAATTTTTATTTGATAAAATAATATAAGTACTTTTATATACTTTTTCCACTTTTTATTGGTATTCATGAAATGTTAATCAATAAAAAGAGGAAATCGTATATTATTTTATCAAATATCGATAAGTTTATTAATATTGTTGTAATGTTGCTACAGTAAAAAATGTATACGGGGCAAACAGGCAGTCGAAGACTTTTAATAACTATGAACGCTAACAAGCACAATTGTTATGAAGTATTTCTTCCTGTCTTCGTCCCCTCCAACGGGTCATCGAAAAAGAAACGCGTACAAAAAGCGACAACATAGCAGTCACTTTGTTTCGGTATCGGAAGGTACCTCCCGGGTCTTTCCACCACAGTACGGGTAAATGCAGCATTTTTTAAAGCTGAAAGTGTACCTAACATAAGCTTTCACAAATTTCAGCTGCATTTGGAGCATATTTAAATTACCTTTTTACATTTGCCTGCCAGTATCCTGTTTAGCACTCGCTGTCTTTGACAAAAGTTAACCACGTACCTAAGGAATAAAATATTGCCTTAAGATAAGAAGGACTTTATCACATAGGTACGTATAATATGATCTGTGAACTATATTGTAATAACACATCTTTATCACGTACATCTCAGTGATACATCACTAGAAGATCTCTCCATTTCCTATTACGTCTGTATCTCAAGTTGTTTCGAGAACACGATGCAATAACAACAGCGATCTCACAAACAAAATCACCAACGATCGTTCCAAACAAACACACGCGCCCCGAACTCAGTACCATGCCACACGATGCGGTGCGGCGCCGCACCGCAGGTCATCTCGCCGGACTACCGACCACACGGTGAGTGCGGCGCCGCAACGTTTTGCGGCACCGTAGCAGCGACGGAGCTTCAGCACGACATTCTGACGACAGTCTGTATTCTGTAGAGTATATTTGTTCTGTGGTCTGTATTAAAAAATGGATCGGGAAAGACGTGTGTTGCTGCTATTATTACTTCGCCACCGACGCAACCGACGACGTACGACGCCGCAATACAAACACCCCTCCCCGCCTCGTCTCGATTCCGACGCGCGTGCGGTGCAGCGCCGGAGCGCACCGGACGGCGCCGTGTGCCATACCATACATTTTTATAAGTAGGAAACCGGAGCGGCACCGGTCAGGCGCCGCACCGTAAACATTTTGCCGTATCACTGTAAACATGTGGTATGCGGCGCCGGAACGTACCGTCTGGCACATGATTGATTTTTATATGCAGGACGCCGCAGCGGCACCGCACCGGCGCCGCGCCGCGACCGTACCGCACCGTGTGGCTTCACTCTCAAGCCACAACAATTTCTCTCCCAAACTAAAATGTTTACTTACAAAACTACAAACATACACACGCATCGACGGCGACTTTATCGCTATACGCATATGGTTCAGTTTGACCAAACCAACGTTGTCGGGAACTTGCCAATAATAGAAATTTAAAAAGGTCTGACGCAAGTTGCACAGATAGAAGAGCTGCGGTGTTTTTATTTAGCAAACAAAACATATTTGTTACTGTAAATTACATCGATTTTAACCGGTTAGGGGATGGTCCAAGTACATTTAAATATTCTACACTTTTATCTAGACCACTAGCATCTTTTTTACAGGGCTGACAAAGGATCAATCGTTTATGCAAATGCGTTGCCCTTCTTCATCCCAATCCCACACAATGACCTATCGGTCGCTCTAATAACGGACGTAACGCCACAACATGCCACCATTTTAAGGCAGTCTCGTATAATCCCCGGACGCTAAAGCACATTCGGATTCGATCCTGCATGTCGGTATCTCTCAATTATCTACTCTTCAACTGTAATAGCATAAATAATATTATGTATCCCAATATCTAAATTGTAAAACGTAATATAAAACCAAATTAAATATAAAAATAGCTATTGTATAACTAACTAGCCTCAAGATCTGATCTGATCCAGTAAGCCGGATATTCTGGTGACAAATTCATCTGTACTCATAGTGAAATAAAGAGAAGTGCATAACTGAAAACTATCGCAATGATGTCAGATTTTAAATGAAGAAAACCGTATCAAAATAGGCTCGTTAGTTTAGGTGCTACGATATGACAGACTGATACACAGACCACACATACACACGTTAAACTTATAACCGCGTTGTTCGTGGATATACCTATCTGGTCGTGTGTGTGATCGGTGAGTTGTGACGACATCGTATGTAACACAGACAAAGCTGTTACTGGCGGATCTGCTTCAGTTGTAAATTCCAGTGTCTCAGTGTTCAACGCAAATCGAATAATGTGGTTGTAACCACAGCGTTCATATATTATTTAGTATGTACAAGAGGATCCTTTCAGCGTAAGATTAATGTTCTCTTTCGGAACGGACTAACGTTATCTAGAAGGGACAATACATGACGTGTGATGTCTACCGAGGACGGAGCTGCATCGGACGATATATGAATGTAAATGTAAATAATGTCACATTCCTCTCTATTTCCAAAAATAATTACATATTACCTCGTAGTAATAATATATAAAGTATAATCTTGTGTCTGCTCTTTACTACAAATTAATTACGGTATTATTTATTCTCAAGATCAGACAAAAGATCTGAGTTTAAGCAATTTACTCGTCACGCAATCGGCGGATTTGATCGTTTAATTACAGAATCCCGTTTATGAGCTACGCATATATATCAATATCAATTATATAATTGGTAATATTTATGAGATGTCTTCGATTGTTTAGGGGTCCTTCCTACATATTGGTCCTTCGAGCCGGTTATATTTACGTAAGGTTAGCTTAGTTACCACGATTTTTTATTATCTACAGTTCACTTATCACTAGTTGTTGATCATTTGCCTGGAGGGATGTAAAATCAAAAGGGTAGCCCATTTTATTCTGGCGAGTCAAGAGAAATTTATTAAGGATCTAAATGTCATATTATAATTTGGGTATTGTGGATATCAGTAAATTAGGTGATCGAAAATAAGTGTTCTGCGGTAAGAAACGCTTCTGTGCAGTTGGAGCAATTTACACAGTTTACTTGTTCTTAATCGGAATAATGGAATTAATGTAATAAATGTAGAGGGTAGATCATTTGATTCAAGCTAGTCAAGAGACATTTCTCAAGCATAAATATGTTATATTGTAAATGGGATATAGTGGATTAGTGACACATCAAAAATTATGTTTCAGAAAATGTGTTCTGTATTAGTAAACGCTTCTGAACAGTTGAAGCAATTTACAATAGTTGTTGACCTCAGGCAATACAAGTCACAATAACTCAACAGGATAATGCATAAGGAATAGAAACGAAGGGTTGTTTAGTTAAAATGTGTTTGTCAAATTAGCCCCTAGTATTGAGAACATCCACGAAGTTCCAGGCAACAGACGTCGGCCTAATGAAAATGGACTTAACAAACGTCCCTCGCAAATATTACTTTATTGTTCGAGAAGGATCCAAGATGGCAGGCCGGGGACGGACATCCATAAACAAACGCTCGAATAGTTAATGTAGATGCGTATCCTCCTTTGCATCCAGTAATGTGCCGTCGGAATCTTTGGTGTGATAACAAACCGTGACTCGGCGCTATTGTGAAATACTTTCATAATACGCGCTGTTGTTGGCGCGAACAGAGCAATTACGTCGTGTCACCGCCGCTTTGTTGTGTTATTAATTAAAATACGCCCCGGAATCGTTGGGCGTCTCCGGGGAGGGGGGGAGGGGCTAATGAGACCATCGACAATTGTCTTTTATCTCCGGCCGATCTCATAAAAGCCACTTTATTGTCATGTTTACTGCTAATTCTACAATCGCGAACTTTACGTTCGGATACGAACGGATAGATACCTCTCTTTCACATATTAAAAAAGACAGCTATTCTATCGCGCGTCGTATATTTGTGGTTTCCCTTATTCCATGAGGTGATTGGAGTGAGGGAGAAAACGTATCTCTATACCATTTGCCTTATGGATGTCTGTAGTCACCATAGACTCTAATTTCTCGTTTGCCCTCCTCTGATATAAAAAACTCTTGCTCTTTTGTCATCTATACTAATAAATAGAGTACAAAGAACATCAGCTATATCTAGAATCGGGACAACAATATCAACCAACCTGGACACTCAGTCTACAACAAATTTCGTCACACTAATCTCACGAAATTTGCAAATATTATTTCAAAAAACCTTTGCATATCTTTCCTTAAGTTTCCTGCTCTTTTGTCATCTATTCTAATAATAAAGCTACAAAGAGCATCAGCTATAATATGTCGGGTCGAGCACTAAGTAACACTTTAATCTGGAAAACATAACAAACGCCACTCCAATCTCAACCACATTCATCTCTCTGTCATCATTCAAAAAAACCACTGTATACCTTTCCAGCCCTCAGCAAACATAACAAAAGGCAAACTCTGCCAAGCCTCGTGGTAATTTGCCATAAAATGTACATAAAGTTTATCAGAGCACGTCATACGGCTTTTATAAAGGGAGTCGTCGAACAAATGTATTGTCAAATGGCAGTACAAGGTTAAGGGGCATATTCGCATGCGATAGCGTTTTACGAGCGAAGCGAATCTTCACGGACTGGTACCAATATCCCGACGTCCTGAATGCTGCCAGATAAAGCGAGTACTGACCCTTACGTAATAGCGAGAGCACGGCAACTTATTTTTGTACTAGTAACGTCTACTGTCTGGGACTTTATCGGTATCCGGATAAAGTGTTATGAAATCTTTTTCATCTAAAAACAGAAATAAATTGTTACACTTTGAATCTGTTTATATATGTTAGTAATTGTTGTAGCTAATAACGTACAGATTGACACGAATATAAGATACATTGCTTTAGATAATCGTACATAACAACAGTACCTACAGTGTAAAACAGATAAAAACAGAAACGTTACAAGTGTTACAGAAGTCATTACAGACTGAACGTGTAACACTGATGAAAGTGTTACCTTTATGGGATGTTTTTGAATCTCTGCGTAACTACTGGTTTCGAACACTTCACATCACTAATTGTCCATGCTACAGTTCAGTTTCGAATCGGCAAAATTGGGATGTACCTGTCTATCTCTCGTATAATATTAGCGTCAAGCAATTTTCAATTTTTTCTTCCCAAAAGTTTCATTTTCTATAATCAGGTGCCTAACGTCAGCGGTATTTCTTGACTACAGATGCCTACGTCATATGAACATTCCAGGCCGACGCCGAGTTGACGTACGTTGTTCACCGCCGAGTTGGCTACGTGCATACGATACGTTGAGGCCTGGTTGACGGCGAGGTGATAGGCGACATGGTGACGATCCCTTTCCGAGTTGATATATTATGTGCTGTAACCTTTAGGAGTTACGGGACACACTAGAGTTCTTGATGAAGATGCATCACCCCTGATTGCTCTTGCAGCCCCTACCTAATCACCCAGAATGGTCTAGCCATACAAAATGGGAGGACGTCGCCTCCACTCCGATGTGTACGTGTAAAGTTCTCTACATTAATGTGAACGATAGTCACTTCCCCGGCCGTGCCGTTTACATTCGTTTTCATGCAACAACAACAACGAATCCTTGAGGCAGTCCCCTAAGGAGGTAGACAATACGTCTTACTAAATAAATACTCCATGATCTCGCATACAATTAGTGTAAACTAATGTATAACCACACATATGACCGCAAAAGGCTTGTAGAATCGTATTAGCCCAGTAATATCGAGTAAGCCCAAGTAAACCCGCGCGCGGATTAGACCGTGTACGAGATAATACGCCGCGACGGGATTACTGCTCTAACTACTGATTACACCGATATACTCGCCAGGGCCGCATTAGGGCAAAGAAAAAATGTAAATATCGGTTTTCATGTCTCCCCGTCATAATGTTTTGCAAAAATGTGTGGGTTAAGACACCGCTCTGAAACTTAAATATACTTATTTCTGCAGGGATGTGATAATTTTATAAATATTTTTATATCTATTATGTCCTAAGTGTTATGACAATTGTTTGTTTCCTAAATAAAATAAAATAAAAAATATATATTATGACGAATTTCTTAGGTATATGTATCATGTAGTGGTGGCAAACTTGCTGGAGTTATACATCAATATTTGGTTTCCTTTACTAATACAGAAACTACATAATAATATAATTTAATATAACTTTTGTATAAAGTTCCTTTATTAGACTCAACCACTCTCAATGTATATTTATAATTAAGCTTAACAAGTCACTGAGTATGTCCCTGTTGCTCATATTAATTCTGTATATAATTAAGGGCTCGAATAAAGGGCTAATGACTCTCCGCTGTAATAAAAGTCTAAAAATAAATAACCTACAGTTAATTAAGTCAAGAGTTGTCAAAAGACTCAAATTATCTGCCAACGAATCATTTAGGGATGATTTTGATGTAACAAATTAGTTTATTCCTAAAATGAAATTTTATTACTTTCACATTATTTCTCAAGGGTTAATAAGTCAAGGAGTAGCGAAGTACTTTTGTATAAGACTGGCGTGAATAGACGGCAAGGGTTTATACCTGAAGTGACACCAAGTACTTAGTAACGAGTAGTGTCATGCAGCCGTGTTGGACCGGCACGACCGCGGGGGTACATGTCGCTCACACGACACCTGAAGTGACACCAAGTACTTAGTAACGAGTAGTGTCATGCAGCCGTGTTGGACCGGCACGACCGCGGGGGTACATGTCGCTCACGCGACACTTGAAGTGACGGCTATATGATCGACGGGCGATACGTAGGCCTCGATATGAATAGCCCTTTCTATGAGATGAGATAATGCCGTTGTGGCACTGCAGCCGAATTGATCCTCCATGACTGGGGATACACTCTCGCTCACTTGATACGGCGTCACTTGACAGCATTGGTGGCTCTGGTGTTTCGTAGAGTCTGTAGTAGTCGGTGGCCCATTGGGGGTGGGATGGAGGAGGACAACGCTTCTACATATATTAATAACTTAACCATCCTACGAATGAACATTTGCTCCGATTTCGCGTTTGTCCCTCTGCTTATAAATCTGTTCATTCTTGTAACATAAAATATGCAAATACCAGGAGATAATAAATACGAGCTAGTAAAGTTAACGTCATAATTCAGCCGGAGCCCGCGCCACAGAGTAAATAATACCCCTACTTCTATTAAAAGTATGCTTTATAGCGCTAATGCAATCGAGGACTATTCGTTTACGAGTCGACTGGCGCAGTGTAATTAAAAACAGAGGCATAAATAAAGGCTAGTTGCTAACAGAGCCAGCAACTATAAAACATTAAGGCATTTGATTACATTCATCATCAGTATGTATCATTATTTCTTTTTTATTTACAAAGTAAGCGGTGCCTGTCGCCGCTTTCGTGGTATAACCAAAATCCTACTAATATTATAAATGCGAAAGTTTTTGAGTATGTTTGTTACTCTTTCACACAAAAACTACTGAACGGATTTTCATGAAACTTTACAGTAATATAGATTTCATACCAGAATAACATAATAAGTTAAAATTTTGCATTATTTTTGAAGTCCGAAATCCACGCGGGCGAAGCCGCGGGCGGAAGCTAGTCATCTATATTTTAAAGTATTGTTTTTCTCGCATATCGTGATCAAATAAATATACAATATGGAGCCGGTCCGAAATAGAGGCGAGGCTGCCTTTCTGTTTTAGCTGTTGTTGAAAGGGTTCAACAGCTGATACAGTGAAGGCTGATATGGTGATGACGGCAAAGAGTAAATTTTTAATGTTGATGACTACCACGCTTGTGCACACACGCACTATTTCCGCCGCTCTCTATATAAAGTTACCGCCAGACCCGCCCTTGTAGTTAACAATCCGATCAAACGGCCGCCGATGTAAAGTTAATACTTGTAATACTCCCACCACCCGGCCCGGCGCAGGCTCACGTCTCGGTGCAAGTGTATAATCTACGGGCTCACTCGCTTTGATTTATGAGCGCTGCTCTCGTGACGCTATCGAGACTCCTTGTCTCGCTTCAATTGTGTGCTTATTAGTTTTTGTAGGGATTAAGTGGCCCTTTGAATCTACAGACATGTGTACTAGTGATGCGACTCGAGTAGGAATTTGCGACTCGGGTCACTCGAGTAAGATAGGTCCCTCACTCGAGTTTTACTCGAGTAAGATTGTTCCCTCACTCGAATTTTACTCGAGTAAGATTGTTCCCTCACTCGAGTTATACTCGAGTAAAAAAGTCCCTCGAGTTATACTCGAGTAATAATGTCACTCGAGTGACGAGTTCACTCAGCGACTCGAGTGTACTCGGCGCGACGAGTTCACTCGAGTGAACTCGGTCAACTCGGTGACTCGAGTTCACTCGGTTACTCGAGTGCAAGTTCACTAGAGTAGGATTTTTTTCACTCGAGTACGAGTTTGACAAACTGACTCGAGTAAAAACATTACTCGAGTCGCATCACTAATATGTACTAGCTGTACCCTGGGGTTTCACTCACGTAACTTCTATTCCATGGGTCCATATTTTTGGATAAAAATAATTAAATGTAACTACAGATGTACATGTAACTTCAGAAGCTTTACAGTACACAAGGTCACAGTTGAACTGAGTTGACAGATGTCCTGATGTGACCAGTTATTAGAACTACCTGAAGATTTATAATTTAGTTATTGCGGTTCGCACAAAAATTCTTGCCGTCTTGGGGGCTGTGGTTGGTTTTCAAAATTCTCATTATATTTACCACTAAAACACATCCAAGAAGAGAGAGGCACAAAAATTATTTTAATTATTCCATTTTATTGACATATACATTAGACTATGAGCCTAATTGCGTTTAAACTAATTCTGTCTAATCCATGAAAGAATAATAACCCTTAACATTTATAGTTCTATTAGGATTTTCATCGATCTTATTTTTTTATTTTTTACTCCAACGTGCAACGGGTTGGGGATAACAAAATACGAAATAAACTTCGATAAAGTGTGCCAAAAATAGTTCGAGTGTATCATTACACCGAGAGGTCGGGGTATTGTCATGTCTCCGAAATCACCAAAAAAGGTGCGCGTGTACCTCTCGCGAGTAGGTAGCGTGAGCGAGGGCCCTCGGCGGCCCTTCACGAATTATTCAAGAAAACCTTCGAGTTTATTATTCAACAGTCAAGAGCTGTCTTTACGCGCTACGATATGAGGTCCAAGTGCGCACTTGTTAGTTTGCCCGCCTCGTGAGACCACAAAAAGGTTTTCACTATTGTGTAAGGAGGCAAACTAGCAGTCGGAGCCAGTCTGACCTAATTTGCCTGTGATATTTAAGCACAACTTAAGGTTATGAACCTTCTTGAAAACTAACGCAATCTAAATATGTTGGAGTGTAATCGGAAATGGAATCTCCGTAGCTTGTAAGATATTTAAAGCCTTCGGTGATCACCAAAAGGCTTGACGACTTCCCGGGTGCAGAGCGCAAACAAAAGTCACAAAGCTCTCAAGATCACACTTCAACATCGTTACTAAACGTTTATCATCATCATCAGTTTATTACAGTCCACTGCTGGACGGCGGTCTCTCCCATAGCACGCCACTGTCCTCCATCTTCGTCTAACCTTTCCCACTTCCTGCCCACAGCTTTGCGTATGTCGTCACTCCATCTAGTCACAGGGCGTCCTACATTACGTTCGCCGGTGCGCGGTCTCCACTCTTGAACCAGTCGACCCCAACGATCATCGGTTCTGCGGCAGATAAACGTTTATATTTTTTAATATTTTATTTTACATTGAGCTCTTAGTCTCTTGTTTCATCAGATTATGTTCGTTGTGTAAGTTAACATTACTTATTATATTTTTTATATTTATTTAATTTGTATTTAAATGTCACTTTTTTGAGTTTACTACATCTACATTATCTTGATGAGTGTTTCGGTTCTTTTGCTGTTTAAATTAATCATGGCCATCTTACCTTTTTTTCTTTTTTTTTTACCATCTTAACTTGTAAACTGTAGTTTATGACGTCACAGGAGACACGGCCTTCGCACGACTTTATGTACGTAGCGGAAATGTCAGATACGGATTCATAAAATTGTAATATTTAAAAAATAATAATAGACCCGTACTAATTTTCAAGCAAGCTCGTTTGACCATTGAATATTATGTAGTCGTTCTGAAGTCATGTTCGTACCTTTGCAAGTTTTTTCTATATTGCATATATGCATCTTAACGCAGTTGGAGTGTAAAACTCTGCTTAATCTTAAGCACTAGTAAAATACAGAGAACTAACGAAGATATTCTTACGTTCAAGTAATCCAGACCAAGTGCATTTTATCACTTAAGTGCAGTTTATCTGACAATTAAGTGAATAAATAAAGCTGGGAGTTTTACCGTTGAGCGGACGATCCGATAAACTCTCACTTTGAAATATTCACGCCAGTCTCGAGAGCAGAGGAGACTTTACTTTGTACTTTGTTACATTAATTAGCAGCCGAGTTGGGCCGCACGACCGGGGAGGTAACACTCGCGCACCTGATACCGGCGCGAAGTCACAGCTATGAGTTTTTTGTGATTTGTGAGTTTCTGGTAGGTCATTATAGAACCTTCTCTCTAATGAGCTATTATAGGTATATAATATTTTCGAGAACCACTCCAGAATGCTTATCAGTGATCAAGGAACTAATACAATTTTTTGTTTTTAATTCTGATAAGTAGGTATAGTATTTATTTATCTTTAATTTTCAAATTAAAAATTCATAATTTATAAAATCCGCGAAAACGCTTCTTTAAACAAAATGGCGTCTTAGGATGTATTAGCTTTGTGCGTTTATGCGTTATAAATTATTCCACTACATTTATGTCTTTAAAAATCATATTAATTAAAGATTACATTCAATAAGCTTTTATTTTTAATACTGGAAAATAGCTCATTGACTGCTGGTACAGAAAAGTGGTCGGTAGGTTTTTTTTTGAGCATAGAAAGATTTTTATAGCCGCCTTCGCTGACGCAGCGATTATGCCTTTTTAATGAATGTGGCTA
>LUGF01048990.1:244043-266909 GCA_001625245.1 Calycopis cecrops | reverse complement strand
ATCATCCTGCAACAGTAGGCTATCGGAGGGTGATGAGACTGTTCGAAATATTTTTAAGTCGTCTGCGAACAAGAGGATATTGCTATGATTAACAGCGAGTGAGGTGTCATTAATAAATAGGGAAAAAAGTATTGGCCCTAGGTGTGTGCCCTGGGGTACGCCGGATTCTGCGTAGTACGGGTGTGACTCGTGGCCGTTCACGTTTACGTATTGCAGCCTGTTTTCGAGATATGAACGGAACCAATGCAGTAATGAACCGTGTATACCACAGTTCTCCAGCTTCTGCAATAACAGCGATTAATTATAATTAATTAAAGATTACATTCAATAAGCTTTTATTTTTAATACTGGAAAATAGCTCATTGACTGCTGGTACAGAAAAGGGGTCGGAAGGTTTTTTTTTGAGCATAGAAAGATTTTTATCGCCGCCTTCGCTGGCGCAGCGATTTTTTTAATGAATGTGCCTAATTTTTTTTTTCTTTTTTTTTTGGTTGGAAGGTTGCGGTGGCCTATTGGAGGATAGGAGGAAAGGAAGGCAACCTATCAGTGACCAGTGTAGCAAGGATACGGATTAAAGAGAGATTAAAGAAAAAAAATGGCTTAAAAGTTAACAAAAGCTCATGAAACCTATGATAGCCACTAGCCAGTCGCTATCGTAGAGTTTTATAAGTGTTGTACATTTTACTTCAAGAATCGATTACTGTCATTCGACATCACATAGTATCGAGTAGTCGTAATATTCTCGAATTGTGCTATAAGCAGATATCGGAGTTACCCGGAAGTTCCTTGCGAGTCTGTAACGAAAATAGGTCAAGTTTTTTATAAAATATCAAGTAAGTATTGGTAATTTTTTTATATTACAGGTAGGTACTCCTATATTTTTCGCAAGTTATTCTTAGCACTATCACATTTACTGTAGCAAGAAAAGGAAGGGTAAGAAAATAAATAATTACGAATATATCAAATTGAAACTGGACTATAAATTGGCAGAGTAAATTAATTATCTTTAGTGCGTAAGCATTTCCCCGCAAAACAAGAACAAATAGTAAAAAAATTCTTTTTCTGATGTCAATGTGTCTGATTTAAAATTATAAACAAGCACACACAAATGAATACACCAAAATTATACGCTTTTATTTGTCCACATGAATAGGACATAAACCACATAAACCCGTACCTAATTCGATTCTAATCATAACTTTTTAGAACGTACACACAGAGTATAAAGATAGCTGTGTACTGTAACAGCTAAAACAGAACTTTATCGTTTATTATTATATTCTAGTTGACCCGAAAGCCGTTGTCTTGTTATTATTGGAAAATATGTTGTCATAGTAACGTGTAATGTTATGTGGCCGAATTGTCAATCCGTTATTTTGCCCTACAATAGCGTATTTCATGTCGAGATACCGATTGAAGCATTATAATATAATTATATTGATATATTGTTGACTAAGTGTTACCGAGGAGTAATACCTATATAACAAAATAGTGTCATTAAAATCTGTCCAGTAGTTTTTGCGTGAAAGCTGCACAAGACAGACAAAGAGGTAGAGGCGCACTGCATGCATGCAGCCTAATTGGGCCGGCACGACCTCTCGCTTACATGAGACCGGCGAAAAGTGATAGCTGTGCTGACGCGTTTGGTGCGGCGTGTAAGTAGTCGGTGGCCCATGGAGGTGGGAGTAGAAAGGACATCAGTCTAAGGTCGTCGGTAGTCATGATAATGGCTCCAACTGACCGTTTGCCTCCATATACCATAAAAAAGACAGGATGACGTCTTCTACTGTTTTATTATATGTATATTGTATAGATACTAGTTGTTACCCGCGGCTTCGCTCCCGTTGTTTTTCGCGATAAAAAGTCCCTCAACTATCCCCGTACTAAATATCAGATCGATCAGTCGATCCGATTTGATGTGAAAGTAGGACAATCAAACAAAAAACCGCACATTTTTTTGGCATTTATAATATTAATATGGATAATACCACAGAAAGTTTCTTTCAAATCCCTCGGGTAAAGTGTAATTACTGAATTTCCCGTAGGAATGAGCTATTTTCCCGCAGTAAAAAGTATTCTAGATGTTGACCAGGCTTAGTAGCTATACATGACAAATAGTTTCATTCAAATCCGTCCAGTAGTTTCTGAGATTAGCCTAGACAAACAGACAAACAGAAAAACAGACAAACGGACAAACATACAGACAAAAATTAAAAAAACATTAAAAAGTGTTCTAATACTATTTTAACATCGCCCCCTATTACTTTTCACAAATGAATTCAATATACAGACACACGGATTTATTTGTTTTATTATATCGTTTATTATTATATAAATATAATATGGGCATATATGTCTAAATGACATAAATTTTGGAATTAGCATCGATCGCTTAACATAATTATTAATTAGTAATTACACACAATTCGAGTAAAATGTTCGAAATTCAATTCGGACATTTAAAATATTCAAAACATAAAATACTTTTTTTTATTAGACGTTCTCCACAACGTATTGCCATTTTAACTTGTTGTTTTATTAATACCTACGATGTAGGAATATTTTTTATGCCATTTTTTGTACAAATACACAGATGTTTTTTAATATGGAGCTGATATTATATTGGTACAGTCACGTTCATAAAAATATTTGTGTTGTTTTCAAACCCAATCCAGACAGATCGTCATCAATTTATTAAATTTCCTCATACGATTTGCGGTCTATACTCTATAGTCTATACTATAGCAACAAGTATGTACAGTAGAACAGTATGTATTGAAGGTGTACCAATAATTGATATTTTTGTGTAGAGCGTTTACAGGTGTTTTTAGACAGGGCCATTCTTCTTGTTGGTACCCCATCAAATATTGGCGCCTTAGTGATTTCAGAGTTTATGAAAGTACCTATTCACATGATGTTCCAATTTCATTGTTATTGTACGGCTCGTGCTCTTGAGTTGATATACTATGTTAATGCCATGCTAATGCTATGCTAATGTCATGCTAATGCCATTTAATGCCATGCTAATGTCAGGCTAATGCCATGCTAATGCAATGCTAACGCCATGCTAATGCAATGCTAACGCCATGCTAATGCCATGTAATGCCATGCTAATGCCAGGCTAATGTCATGCCAATGCCATGCTAATGCCATGCTAATACCATGCTAATGCCATGCTAATGTCATGCTAATGCCCTGCTAATGCCACGTTAATGCCATGCTATTGCCATGCTAATGCTATGCTGATTTAATAAAATACTAAGGTTTGCTGCTGATGCTATATATGTATATATATGAGTACACGTCCGACTTAATCTAACTTATAGCTAAAACGGTAATGTAAGTGTCTGGATTGTGAAATATACAAAGATGCTAAATTATGCGCTCCGTACGGTTGCACTGTACAGTCATCATTGGACGTTATCTTTATAACAATTTTAATATCCTGTACTACCGAAATGACAACACCTAAAATTTGCAATAGCTCACTTTGAAAACTATTTCTATTTCAATTGAATTAAAGAAATAGCGAAAACAAT
The DNA here is from genome assembly GCA_001625245.1 of Calycopis cecrops. NCBI lineage: Eukaryota > Metazoa > Arthropoda > Insecta > Lepidoptera > Lycaenidae > Calycopis > Calycopis cecrops. The sequence goes on along the minus strand of LUGF01048990.1, from coordinate 263,370 downwards.
AATTTAAACACTAAAAGCAAACACAACAAAAACCTTTGGCGCACCAAGTTCGAAACATAACTCTGTGTGAGTCGTCTGTAACTGCAGCCAAACAACACTCGTAAGTCAACCTGTAAGCGATTCTACTCACGTAGCCAATAATGCCTAGAAGATAACACTTTTACCTACCCGTAAGCTATTTATGTCGTGTTTCCAATTATTTATATTGGATCACATATTGGACGTATATTTTTGAAAACAAAATTGCTTTTTGTGCGAAACATTTTATTTTTTTAAATATTTCTATTTGTGTTGGTATAAAAGTAATGCTGAGAAAATATATTGTTTTAGTTATTGTGTTATTGCATGCCTAGTCACGAGTATAAATATTTGCTGTATGATTATATGAGTTTTATGCATAACATTCATGTAAATTTTAAACCAAAGAAATCATCAGAGATATTATCCACCAGTCTAGGGTTTAGAATTTAGTGCGAAAACAAAATATTGTCTTGTTGGTTTTCCCGCCAATTCCGAAGAATATGCCACCTCTTTTAAAGAACGAATATATAAGTTTCTGCGTTACTTATTTCTGTTTTAATCGATTTAATTAAAGTTCTTTTTTTAAATTAAAATCTAAATCGATAATAAAATTCGGTGGACTGTACAATAATGTCCATCATAAACTCTACGCGTGTTAATATGACTCTGTATCAGTGGAAGAATATTATCCGGTACGCGATGTTGGGCGTGAAGCACGTGCCACTTTATCGACTAAATTTTAATTACGTCACATGAATAAATCACAAGATATGGAGCGTGTGCGTAATATGGCTTCCCATAATATTTTGCATGGCTTTCAATTAATTAAAATACACACACACACACACGCACACACAGGCTTGTGTTTATAGGTGAATATGTTTTTTCTCGGGAGCAAATTATGTACCGCCTCTATTGTGTATGAGAGGTGCCGCCCGGCCGTGTCGGCCCAATTCAGTTGAAAAGCATCAATGGCATTTAACTTTTCCGCTGCTTCAGTACTCCTACAGTATGTTAATATATTTATAGTTTCTTTGTCCTATAAAGACGATCTTATCACTAGTCACTTTACTACTACAAATTGTCGGTGGAGTCCCTTCCAAATATCCCTGTCCTCTGCTAATCTCTTTAGCTCCTCGTACGTCACGACGATCACCTTCTCCTTTAGTTGGTCTACATAATATGCCCTTCTTGGCCTTCGTCTTCCTCTCCTTGCTAGTTACTTTAAATAATTATACAACCCACGTTTTCTTATAGTTCGTAATTTTTTCCACTCGTTGAACTGAGTATATATTTAATCAACGTAAGGCAGTATTTGAGAATTTCAAGAGTATTTGGCCCGCCTGTTTATCCAAAAAAAGACACCCAAACACTCACTTAGCAGTAAAACCGGCGATCTCCGATAGTTGTCCCTATTTCCCGCCGAACAGCATGTAAATATTCAATAAACTCGGGGGCGCAGATTGGAAACGTGTCTCGCGTAGTGTTTGTCAGACGCACCTCCCGCAGTAAACACTTTGTGCCCGCAGTTTGATTGGATTTCATTTGTATCGCTGGCTGGAAATAAAGGAGAATATCTGTTTATTTGTCAATACTGGCTGCGAATAAAGAAGTAAAATTAATTAGAATAGAACTCGTATTTCGAACGATATTTTATGTCAAAACATTATATTCAAACCTTTGTCCAAACAGGGATATAAAACGTACATAATCCTAGGTAGAAGGCAGTTAGACTCTATTATAACAGACCATAGCAATACCAGACACGGGCTAGTATTTTAGACAATATTACCAATGTTACCTGAATTCTGAATGACATAATGATGAGTAATAATGAGTAACGATCAATATTGGAATACAGCTGTATAACAAGAATACAACAAAAAGTCTTTTTCTACAAGAAAACAGTTTTAAAAATTTATTTTAATTTAAAACAAAAAACATAAACTTACAAATGTGAATTACAAAAGAACATTTTTAAAAAAGAACAACAATTTCTAACAGGAAAACGGGACAGTGAGCAAAGCCCTAACAAAAGGCGAAAAGTAATATTGCTTGTAAAGTTGACGCTGACAATTTGTAAATTTAACAAGCCGTGGTGCTCAGCCTCCTGTTTGTAGCCGCAGACAAATCAGCCTCATTTACTGCCTAACTGCTCTACTTAGAAATAACATGAAGTGCATTTCGTGAAAACAAGCTACCTAACAGTCAGTAAAGAGCCAGCGTTGATGATGTTTTTGAAGTAGAACTTCTATACGCGCGCTTAATATGGAGTGTAAGCTGGCCTCTCGTCAGCGTGTTACAATAAAAAAACAATAAATCACACATCTGAAGAGGCCAATGGAAGTTATCATTCAAGTTCATATTTCAAATTCGATGTAGTGACAGTTTTTTGTATTTAAAAATTACATATCATATGACATATTGTAATTACGGTAATCAATTTGTGCCTTAAATCAATAATTAAGTTTTACTTCAGTTGTGTGGTCTAAAGCACATACTTTTTTTAAATATAGTTTCCTTATAAATCTTCGTAACTCGTTATTAGTATGAGGAGAAGGAAACTGCGGGTTCCTCACCAGCAGGGATACGAACATGATAAGTTAAGGTTGACAAACTGGCAGTTTCGGTGCAGAATTCTACAAAGCTGATGTTGGCACCTTAAAATGCAGGAAATGTAGGTATATTTGTAGTTAGAAATTTAGACTATCTCAGTATATCATTATCATTATCAGCATTTCTATATTACGCAATATAGTAGAAACTTGTATTTTCAGTTTACAAATATCAAAAATAACACGTAAAAATGTCCATATATTTTATTTATATGTTGTATAAAATATTCCATACAGTTATTTCCTCACTCCGGCCGACCAAAGCGAAAAATTCCCCATTCAGGGTTAATATTGTGCTGTATTCAAAGTGTGATCCGAATTGAAACAAGAATGGAAAATGATATGTCGACATATTGGCCACGTCCCGTCCCTTTGAGCCGTTATTGCAACTCCTGTATATTAGATACGTGCTACTCATCATTTACTTTTTAAATTTCACCCGCGCAGCCGAGCGTCTGTCGGCGTACAGCTTTATTTGTGCTGACTAAAAACTAGCTTGTATCTGTATAAAGGTCCCAGAGAGTAATATTATTCATGTTTGTTTTTATTGCGTCTATGTAATGTCGCGTTCTTTTATAGTATAAGGAAATGAAAAAAGGCAAATGGATCCATTTGACTACTGATATCCGCATGATTGTTATGCAGATGTTTTACCTTTCCTCCTCCCGTCCCATAAGCCACTTGCGACGCATAAAGCACACCACAGCAAGTTGACAGCCCAGACGTTACTTCACGGCGGACGTGTGAGTGAGAAGTAACTCGTCCGTCTCGGCCTCATGCGGTTGCTATGCAGTATGCACAGCCACACTTAAATTCCATACATACAGGTTGTTGTAATGACCTAGGAATCATCTAAGGAAAGAACGAAAGTCCGTTATTATTGAAGTTCGATAAAAATCCTTCATAATTTGGTAAAATCCGAAGGCTTAGCTATTATTTAATAAAAGAAACACGTTGAAACGCTTTAAAAGACTTTTACATATTTTACATGATCGAGACAGAATTACGAACACGTAGGATTATTCGTGTAGATTTACCATATTTTATAAACGGCACGGAGTTATGGCGGCGTTGTAAAACTCTCGTGTAATTGAGTACGTATTGAAAGAATATCCGAGAGCGATACGGGCACTGGATCAGGGATGTATATTGTATCGTGGGGAGGGAGCGCCTCGGCATTTGCTTTATGTTTTAATGTTCAATTGCTTTTTTCGATGTGATGCTTACATTCGAGCCGTGTATATGTATTATTTTGTTCTATTTTAAGCCACAAGTAGCAGCTATAAGTACTATACTTACCATATAAATAACAGTTACAGAGAATACATGAAACAGAGAATGCTACAGAGAATTATAATAAGTCTATCGTAAGGGGCTTGAGAGTTGCGAGTCTTCACAATAGGCATGTTTGTAGAATGTATAAAGTGAATGATGATGAATCAATGAAAAGGATTCCCTCTGTTTTAATAGGTATCTTTGATATAAAAATACTTCCAAAGGTGTAGATAGCTTATATTGGCTTGACATGATAAACACACGTACCTACCTTAATGGCATTGCTTCCTTTTAAACCCCATTATCCCTAATCCAGATTCATGTATTAATGTACTTCTCACTGGTGAAACTCACATACAGGTTGGATGAAAAAAAATATTTTTAGATTCAGTTCTATGTACCTATGGAGTGCCCTCCTTTTATTTTTTAATTTATATATTTTTATTCAAAATTCAAACAGCGGTTCACAGAATACCAACAAAGTTTCAACTAAGAAGGCCCAATAGTTTCGGATAAAAATGGCTATGACATACTGACGGACGGTCTGGCGGACGGACGGACAGACAGGCATGACTAATCTGGAAGGGTTCCGTTTCTTGCCATTTAGCTACGGAACCCTAAAAACTGTGACGATCTCATTTTCATGTAGCAATTAGCCGTAAGACCCCGTCCAGATTGAGCGAATTACGCGCGTATTAGGCCTGACTACAAACAATTTAACGAGGTGGTCGGATTTCAAGTCCCTCAAAATTTCACACACGTAGTTAGTAAATAGTAATAAATATGGTTCAGTACTTTTTTATTATATTTAATGTGCAACATAATAATGTAAAAAAGAAAGACTTAAAAAAGAAACACGACTCGTGAGAGCCTTGAACCCCGACCACCTCGTTAAATTGTTTGTAGTCAGGCCTAATACGCGCTATATATACTATCTATATAGCAAGAATAGGACAGGTTTCATCTCTGGGTCATTCGATATATAGTTGATAGAGATTTTTAGTAAAACATGTATAATTAATCAGTTTTGAAATTCGTCTCCTTATTAGAACAAGAAATAAGAAAGAAGTCTTTAGATACCATGACAAACATTTATTATTAAATGTGAACGAAACGTCTTTGACGTCCTTAATCTGTCATCTTACTTCTTATCATACTATACGTACTATATATAATATTGTAAATGAGAAAGTTTGTAAGTATGTTTGTTTGTTTGTTTGTTTGTTTGTTACTCCTTCACGCAAAAACTGCTGAACCAATTTTCATGAAATTTGGCACACACGGAGAGTAACTTGGATTAATTGTATTTTTATATTGATAGATACTTCTTCATGAGGCCAGCTGAGTTTGTTTCGCCGGTTCTTCTCAGGACAGGGCTACGGCTGAACCGGTGGTAGTTATAATTGTTGATGTTCAAAAAGTTATTTGTACATTTCTATTTTGAATAAAAACATTTTCGTTTTCATTAACATATAGGATAGTTATTATCCCGAAAAAATGGGATGCCATGGGATGATTTTCTATTTTCCACGGGGTCGAAATCCAATCCAACTCGGCCGCAATACAGCAACGCCACTACCTAATCTTGTCTGCCGGTCGTGCCGGTCCAATTCGGCCGTAATGCAGCATGGCACTACCTAATCTTGTCTGCCGGTCGTGCCGGTCCAATTCGGCCGCAATGCAGCAACGCCACTACCTAATCTTGTCTGCCGGTCGTGCCGGTCCAATTCGGCCGTAATGCAGCAACGCCACTACCTAATCTTGTCTGCCGGTCGTGCCGGTCCAATTTGGCCGCAATGCAGCATGGCACTACCTAATCTTTTCTTCTAATCAAAAACCTTTGCACAATTCCACTAGAACATTGGAACAATACTTTTTAAAATTAAAAATCTAAGAAAAAAATACATTTCAAAATACGCTTAGCAACCCGACAAGTTGATTCCGTTCTAGTTATGCTAGGGTTGTCATCAATAAATTTAAAAAAAATAGGAAATTAGTTTGAAACGATGTTTCTTTCTTAATTTGAAGAATCTATACTATGTCATTTTTCCGTCAAGCACAATTGTTACGTCACTGTAAAAAGCCCAGTTTTGTTAAAAATAGGAACGTAACTAATAATAATAATAATAATAGAAGTTTATTTAGGTTTTCAATAATTACACTGTTATACATTAATAAATTAACACATTTAAAACTATGAACAAAAAAGAACAATACATGCATAAAATAACAACACTAAAACTAAAAAATAAAAAATTAAATTAAACAATAATATTAAAACAGGCAAAAAAAGAGAAAAAAAAACACAGAATGAATGCACAACAGTGTAACTAGGTAATCCCTAAAATGGTTACCACTCAGTTAATGGTTGTGGTACTACGTTTGGATATGTGGTGGATGGAATAAATTAATGAAATGCAATATCTTTAATATTGTGGTTAACCCTAGAATAAAAATATGAGCAAAAACGAAGGGACTTCTTCATTTAAAGTCTTTTTGTACATTATATCTTAAGTTTACGCGAGTGTTACCAGTTGCAATAAAACTACTTTTACGGATTACATCGTGGTTTATTTAAATATGCAACAATTCCGACGTTTCAGAAGCTTTACAGCAACCATGGTCACGGGACGGGATCACGGGACTGGCATGTCTTGATACCTGGCACTGGCATGGTTCCTTATAATCGACACCAACTTTTAGACTCAACAAAATTTAATGTTACATAATATACAGGGTTATTTTTTGGTCACTGGCCAAATTTTCAGGTTTGATTCAGAATCAATAATACATTCGATTTGTAAAATAAAAGAGAATATAAAAATAATAATTAGATAAAATCACTTTGTCCCATGTTATAAACATATTTCTTGGTCACCACATGGCATCTAAGTTTCGAGTGTTGTTCGGCCGGCGTCACTGATACATTTCGCGTATGAACAGCAATCTATGTATTTTTAAGGACCACTTCTAATCGATTTTTATTTAACAAAATATTACAATTAGACGATAAAATTTAAAACACATCCTTGGAATGATGATTACTTCTCTAGGTATATTAAAATTTGGCTGGTGACCAAAAACTAACCCTGTATAAATGAGATATTTTTATTTTTGATAACTTTTCTCTATGTATTTCCAACGCATTGTGCTACTTTTCCGATACTAATACTAAACAACCACTTTTAAAAGAGTGCAGATCACAAATAAATAAATAAAAAAAGAAAATATAAAACATAAGTAGCAAGCGTATAAGTTTATAAATTTATCATGTCGCTTCAGGATACGGGTGTCAAACTATTCAGTTTACCAAATGACACTAAAAAAATGTCATGTCCTGGCACAATACGACGGTTGGCAGCCCTGAGTTATATAACAAAAACCACATCCAGTGAAGAGACTTTGAAATAGTTTGCATTCCCATTTCGCCACGGGAAATCGTGTTTTTATGGGGATTAAGTTTTCGTATGCATAAATGGACGCCGGGAGAGAAATTCTCTTTATTTTCCCACAATTTAACTTGTAAATGTTTCTTATTAACTTCCACCGGGAGAAGGTTCGGGAATAAACTTGAGCAAATATTAGAAATGGAATTCTGTATTGAGAGACAATCATAAGTTTGAAGTTGTTATACGGGTTTATTATAACGAAGCTGTATAAGATAGAGTTGTTTTTGATTTATTGTAATGGTAGGTGATTATCCTACTAATATTATGATTGCGAAAGTTGGTATGTATGCTTATTCCCATTTCGAGGAAACTACTGAATTGATTTGAATGAAATTCGGCTTAGATATAGATTTCAATGAATAATGTGAAAATTACTTTTCTATAAAAAATGAATTGTTGCTATGCAACGCAACGAAAAATATTTTATTAAATGTGTTATTCTTATAAATCTTATGATGAACGTAGAAATTCTACCATCAGATCTATGGCTTTGAGACGGCTTAAACCGCGGAGTCTTTCTTGTAACAAAGTATTTATTTAAGCGCCGGCCTATAGATATGCATGTAACTCTGTTCGTGATTATTTAATGATCTATGGAAGAGGAAAAGGAAGAGTTGAAAGGAGGGCTATCTTTGTAATTTTAGTAAATAAAGAACAACGTAAGTCATGTTTGTGCAAGTTGAGCTGCAATACATAGCATTAAGTGGTGATTGCAGCTCGCGCACGGCTTGGCGCTGAATAATCCATCGGAGACAAGACAATGCATTGGGAAATACGTGGACGGCAGTCGGGACACGTGTGCTCCGTCCGGCTTGTTAGCGACCACGTACAGTGAGAACCTCGCGAAATTAAACTATTAAAAAAAGAAAACATTAGAAATATCAACGCAACAAATAAATGGCGTAGCTATGCCTTTTGAGGGCTATGGAAATATGAGATCCCGATTCCGAGATACGGTGAAAAGGTAGCAAACATTTCACGTCGGCGTTACGTCGTAACCGCAGTACTTGTTACCTCTGCAATGAGACTGTCAATTCGTTTATTATCCATTACGATTTAAATGAAATAATGAACATAAATAATTTCATTGACTGTATTATAAAGTACCGCAGAAATTTGGGCAAGCCATTACAAACTAAATGGAATTTATGTACCTACTAAATTATACTAGAAGCAGTTTACGGAAATTAATTATTATTAATTAGATCGTTGGGGTTTATTCCTTACGGCCAGTGGTATTATAAACATGAATAATAATATCGTGTGAAACGATAACGCTGAGCGTAACGTTTTACCGTCACAACGAGTTGCCAACACTTCAGAATTTTGTTTGTTCTATACGATAGATTTCCTTCGCTTGTCAGAGTTTGATATCTACACACTGGATTTCTTATTCTTATAAATGAAGAGAACATCATGAGATCACCATCTTATTTATATTACAATTTAATGTGCCTAAGTCCAAAGTCAGCGTGGCAGTAAAATATGTTACAAGTTGGCTATTTGCTGCGGAGGCGAGCTGCAAGCAAACCGGCCCCTCTCCACACGTGACACACAGCGCCCACACACAGATGCTTGAGACTATACAAGAAATACAAGAAATTTTTAACCGACTACAAAGAATTCTCAATTTTTCAAAAAATATTTTTTATGGTATAAGGCGAATGTGAAAGAACGCATTCACCATGGAACGCACATACCATGGAAGATCGAGAGCGAGTGTGAACTATCATACGGGTAAGAAAAAGATTGACATACCATGGTCAAAATGATCGGATCTAGGGAGGTTCTTCGCAAGCGTTTTTGTATGAAGGTAACAATTAATGTGGAGGAAGCAAGTTAATAGGTTGTTAGGATCGTTACGTGTGTTCTCTCTGTCTAATGCATAGAGTTACTCATATACGTTGCTCTCCTTCCACTTTTCTAATAATGGGCCACTGGAAACACGACAGCTGTCACCTTAAGGCGGTATCGTGCGAGTTTTTTTCTTATGGTATAGGAGGGCAAACGAGCAGTCGGAACTATTTTCATGACAACCGACGCCCACAAACATCCGCATATAGGCTATACAGATGCTGCCCTCCTTTCTCCTCCCACTTCATGGGCTACCGTGTGTGAGAGATACCTTTAGCCTTCTCCGCTCGTGTTGGTCCAATGCAGCTGCTTGCAGCAAGGCACTACATATTTCATCTTTACCGAATATAGCTCAATTTCGGTAGAGGAATTTTTTGTTGTAGTTTGAACTAATAAGGACAAGACCAAGTTCGTCATAACATGTGTTTTATGAAACAAGTTGAGATAAGATCCACAAGTTTCAAGGAGCATTGGAGTCAATATGTCCGAGTCGTGTTATTGAACAGGATAACAAAAATGTGTGTTGTATTGTATTGTCTTTTACTTTTATTACTAAGTTTTGCAATACATATCCCTACTAATATTATAAATAGATTATAAATGTATGTTTATTCCGTATTGTCGCCAAAACTACTAAACCGATCATTATGAAACTTTGTTCATATTCTCAGAGGTATTAGAAAGGACAATTTAAAAATACATACGCGAGTGAAGTAGTGGGTAAAGGCTAGTAAATCATAATGCGAACATAATAGGTGAGTATTAGTGTGTGTAGTTAGTGACTAATAGAAAAAATGATTCCCCTGGTTTTGCAACTATATCACAAATGATGTTTAGTGTCGTAGGGACATGCGTTTATATCCTGCCATCGATGCTGGCCGGAATCCTATGGGTGTGTGGACTCGTAGCTGAACTACATTCCTTTCTATTGTCCCCGCTCGCTTCTATTGTGATGCCCCGGATTTATCAACTGGGATTAACCTCACGGCTACTTTGAGCTGGTACGTGTGACGTGTGACTGACGTATACGTCGCGCCTGGACCAAATACCCACATCTTCTTCTAACACTATTGGTCACCTTATGCAGGGAGCAAGGCAAGTGTGTAAAGAACCTGATATTTGGCACTTTGTACTCTTTGCCTACCTCATTTGGGCTAAAATTTAGGTTTTAACGCTAAATAAGGAAGCCATTGCGTATCTTAAGATTGTCAAACGTTGAAGTGGACAAATATAAAGCCATACGAATAAAAATCTCATTGAAAACTGGTGTGATGGTGATAATGATGATTGTGTGATGATGATGACTAAATACAACACAAGGGGTGATTATAGCAAGTTACCTATCTATCCCTTCTACCTCTTCACACGACCTACGTTACTATCTTAAACATCTACCATATTCAAGCGACCCATTACAAAAGTAAAGGCAAGCAATAATAAAGTCGTCCAAGAGGAATTTCGGCTAAGCGGTCCATCTGACGAGCTATCGGCGCAGGACATATTATAGTGCCCAAGTGATTGCGCAGACACAAGTTCACTTCTCTATTTCCTTTTTGCCTTCTTCCTAAGGGACGGCAACCCGGCAAGACCGGAGGGAAACCAGGCGCAGGTGACGGCTAACGGGTTCGGAGACTTCCAGACTGTTATTACAAATGGTAAAATCCCAAGTAACACTTTTTGGTCCGACTCGGGATTCCAACCCAGGACCAAACAACTGTGGCGCAACATGCTTATCACTACACCACGAGGTAAGCAAAAATAACATGGGCGCGGGCAGAGGGGTGCCTCTGTCGGGAAAGAAAGTATTAGAAGAAAGTAGCCATTTAAAAACTCTGTATCTGCCATTGTCAGACACATCGTAGACAAAGTACCTACTTAACACTCGCAACTCTGTTATCCATATGCCACATGTTTTTGTATAGTTTCTACTGGTAAATAGTATGTATAGATGGAGATGCACCTCCCTGAAAATAATCCTGGCGGCGCCCATGAACCAACAAAATATTGTACTATTCCAACAGCGTCCGATAAACAAAAGAGCTATTTGCAAATGGCGGCCAGTGGGCACGCTGATCGCTACAACGATGATCCATCATTGAGATAGTAAAGTGATTTATCATAGCACTTTTAAATTAACTGCACGTGTGCTGCCCGCGGCGGCCGACGCTCATATTTTTGAATTTACATTTACAAATTGTAACGCCGCACTATGATTGTGTGTTTAACGGATGTATTGTGGAATTGAATTTTACACAAAAACACGATGGGAAATGGTCATTAGCATTTATAGTGAGAGAAATGTAGGCAGTTGATCTTCTGAAGCTTTTTACAGCATAGGAGTAAACACTTTTGTATGTTAGGACCAAGTTTAAGATGAGGCTATTTATTATCAATTATTTTATTTTATTACGTTAGAAAACTTAGAATCAGTGTACATAATGGAGTGCTAGTTCCTAAATAAATAAATAAAAAAAAAGAAAAAAGAGGTGATGCACTGCAGCAGAATTGGACTGGCGCGCGTGACGGGGAACCTACCTCTCACTGATATTCCTTGGCTCACTAGAGGAGAGTAACTACATCTGTTTATGAGTACCTAATGCACTAGTAAGAAGTAGCGCCACACTGCATGCTTGTATGCAGTCGAATTGGGCCGGCATGACTGGGGAGGCACCTCTCGCTTACACGACACTGGCGTAAAACGACAGCTGTGCTGTCGCGTTTCGTGCGGTGTGTAAGCAGCCAGTGGCCCATGGTGGTGGGAGGAGAAAGAGGGCAGCGCATCTGTATAGCCTTAAGCGTATGTCTATGGGCGTCGGTGGTTATGAAAATGGCTCCGACTGCTCGTTTGCCTCTCCTATCCCAAAAAAAAAAATGTGTATGAGAGTCTGACACTAGTCAAAAGACATGGGCCTCTTATACTAAAAATACCAATAGTGGTGTTACGTAAATCACAACCCGGCTTATAAAGTCAACTATAAGCGGGGCGGAGTGGTTACTTCAGCCCCATGATTTGAAAAGTAACAAATTGAATCCCGTGATCAACCGCACCGTCACCGGAGAGGACACACTCGCACTGCAACACAACACCTTACTGATGTGACTGCGCTTGTCTACAGATGGACTAAACTGCAAAAACAAGACAAGACTAGACAATACACCTAGTTTTACGGATGTCTATGGGCGGCGGTAGTCACTAATCACCTGCTCGTTTGTCCCTATAGTATAAAAAAAACAACAAATTGGTGAGTCCTGTGTTCCCACGATCGCTGCAAAGATGCGTAAGGGTTCTGTAAGAATAGTTTTGGCATTTAGGGTTAAGTAAAGAAATTGGAGGTATGAAATCATTCTCATCAAATTATATTTAATAGGAATGTTTTTTAATTCTACGAATATTATAACCGTAAGATTTTGTGTGTATGATAAGGTAGTATGTTTATTACGCTCGCAATAACTACTATGATTTGAATAAAGTATGTGGAGATATAGATAAATTATATTATAATAGAATAGATATAAATTACAACCTGTCATCAGATATTGTGGTTATTTTACGGGTTTTAACACGATAAGAGTTATTAAAGGTACTAGTGCAAACATATACCTTTGTTCGACGTTTCGACTGGGTTACACCAGCCGTGGTCACGAGCCGACTCGTCGAGTCCCGTCTTGTTAAAACCCGTAAAATAACCACAATATGTGTAACAAACGCGAAAGTCTCAAACAAGTACTGTCATCAGATATCTTTAATTTATATCCCAATGGAACGATTATCATAGTACTTTTCAGAGCCCATATTCTAACTACCGATTACAGGACAATTTACGAGCATGAAAAACTATATACGCACAATATGTGAAACAATTTCCACAAACTGTGCCGAAGTACGCCAAGTGTAGTGCGTAAAGGCAGCTCTCAACTCCGCAAAAGAATTCTTTAAAGGGCATGACCAAAGCAAGTCTAAGGCGGTCCTTTGTGTAAAACTTCGCTCGTATTATTTCCCGCTTATTTCCTCCCGGCACAACTTAAATGTGTAGCTGACAGGTTATCTAGGAACCCATTAGAGTTATACTTTTATACTGTAAAGCAATATAAGAGAATTTAAATTGTAAATTCGCAGAAGGGGTATTTTATTCGCTGCACGGTTTTGAATTCCGTTCCGAGACTTACAAGCGGATGAAAATATCTAATTCGATTCCTTTACGAATTATTATTGCTTTTATTCGTTGGGATATTGAAAAATCATTTTAACGGTAGTCATTACAAGAATGAAGATCCCAGTGGATCAGGTACAGGGACAATTCAATTCAACTAATTGAAAAGGATTTAAGGTGGTCATAAAATTGGATACATATTGCGGTTACCCAATATTGAAATGTGCAAGTTATGTTAATATTGTAATTCATTAAAATTATAATCTACAAATCGTATTGCGGTTGGAGATATACGGTTAATGTTGGGTTACATACTATAAACGTATTTTGCAAATATGTTGTGTATAAATCCTACTATCAAAGACTGTTTGTCGTCCCCGACTTCACTGGAATTTACTCAAACGTCCTGATTTTTGGCTAATCGCTAAAAAGGTGTTCTTATGATAAGTAACTTGAACGTCGCTATATCTGTATAAAGTATAATGAAGTAAGAAGTTAGAGGTTGTGCCGTGCTGCAGACATCATCATCATCATCATCATCATCATCATCATCATCATCATGATCATCATCATTATCAGCCTATTGTAGTCCACTGTTGGACATATAGGCCTCTCCCATAGCACGCCACTGGCCTTGATCTTTGGCTAACCCCTTCCCACTTCCTGCCCACAGCTTTTCGTATGTCGTCGCTCCATCTAGTCACAGGGCGTCCTACATTACGTTTGCCGGTGCGCGGTCTCCACTCTTGAACTAGTCGACCCCAAAGATTATCGGTTCTGCGGCGATATGACCGGCCCACTGCCACTTCAGCTTCCTAATTCAAGTAGCTATGTCGGTTACCCTAGTTCTCTAGCGAAGTACTTTGTTTCGGATTCGACCCCTCAGAGAAACACCAAGCATAGCTCTCTCTTTAGCGCGCTGAGCAAATTTAAATTGGTGGCTGTGGCTCCGTAAGTCATGACAAGTCGGACGCATTGGTTGAAGACTTTAGTCTTCTGACATTGTGGGATGGGCGACGAGAAGACCCGACGAAGTTTGCCAAATGCTGCCCGTGCTGCAGGGATGCATGCAACTGAATTGGGCCGGCACGATCTAGGTACTTCGCGCTCACACGAGACCAGCGTAAAGTGACAAATATGCTGACGCATTTTGTGTGGTGGCCCATGGAGAGGGTCTCCGCACAAAACGCATCTGTTCAAGTGGAAAGGAAGACAACGCATCTGTACAACCTCCATGCGGATGTCTATGAACGTTTGCTCCTCTGTACTATATATAGTTATATAGCTAGGGTTAAAACTAAAAAGGAAACTCTAGCTAGGAAGATAATTTGGATATACCAATAAGATATTCAGACAAAATTAATTGATTATTAAATTACAGATTTTTCATAAAAAATAGAAACTTATTGCTCACAAAATAAGCGGCACATCACTCGGCCCAGTACCTGTTTGTACGGCGGCCCGGAAGACCCCCAGATGAGTAAACAAACTTGTGAGGCGGAGGCCAGCCCGCTCGCAGCGCTGTTTGTTCTGACGCTGTTTGATATGCGACGGTCCCGGGCATCGGCAAACACCCGGGCTACCTGGTGATGTCTTAGTAATGTACTGGCCCCTGGAGACGTGATCGGTGTAATCATAATCATCAAACTTGACTTTGGAGAGTTTATGTCGAAATGTCATTCATCCTATTAATATTATAAATGCGAAAGTTTGTATGTTTGTTTTTTACTTCTTCACACAAAAACTGTTGAACCGATTGTCTTGAAATTTGGCACACACATAGAGAGTAACTTGGATTAACACAGGATAGTTTTTATCCAGAAAAAGTTTCAGGATGCCATGGGATATTTCCCACGGGATCGAAATTTACGCAGGTGAAACCGCGGGGCGCAGCTAGTGCGTATATGTTCGCTTTAAACAATATAGAACGGAGTGACCCCCGAGGCTAGAGTCAGCTAGTATTTGAAACATTTGTAACTAAATCACGTTAACAAAATACAGATACTTATCCGGAATTCGTAATTCAATTAATTCCTAAAATGTAATTTGTAATTCGTATTTCAATCAGCTGACGTCGAACTATTTTATAATTAGCATTTGTAATATTATAAATTTATACATACACATAATACAGATAAATTTATTTATATACATTGGACGGCAGGTAGATGTTATGACTTAGGCAATAGGCATGCGCTAAGAAGGGATTTTTAGAAATTCAACCGCTAAGGGGGTGAAATAGGATGTTGAAGTTAGTATGTTCATGGACGTTTATGTATATGTACATATATGCCATGACGGGTCCGTATAACCAAAGTAAACGCAGACGCGACTCATCCACATAATGTTTTCCTCATGAGGTAGACAGAGAGACTAGTGTCAAAAAACATCATCATTCTACTTCTCTTCCTTCTTCCGCGGAAATTAATCAGTCGTTGTTGTTTAACTATAAAGTGTCGCTCTGATCTTTTGTTGTTTCTACTTTCTTTTAGGACGACAGTGGTTATTTTCGGTCTAGACCGTATATTTTAATTTGTCTTGATTGGCATATCAACCTACATCAGGTATAAGCTGACTAATTAGGTTGAACTGTGGCATTCATGCAGCTTTTATGACTTAGGTGTTAATATGAGGCAGATAAAAAATCTATTCCTTAAAAACCTGCATCATAGTCTAAATGATATAAAAAAACTTACTCTAAAAAGTTGAAGGTATCAGCTAGAGGCAACCCTAATAGGTGGTACAAACTTGTCTATTTGATACCCACCACAATAATTTGTGTGACTAAACTATCTCCCCTTCTGTTTACAACAAGTGTATGTACCCTGCAACTATAACTACACTATAATATATTAACTAGTATCGTGCTCAATGTTGACAATATTAAATATGTAAATGTACACAAATACGAAATAGGATTGAACATCTAATAGAGTAATGTATACGTGAATTAGTTAGCGGCAAACAATTAGATATTCGGAACTAATTGCCACATATTGGCATGTTTATCGCGCACATCAATTAAATTATTTATTAAATCCCGGGATGCTAATCAATCATGTTGGGTCCATGTTGGGAGGTTGAGCGTGCGGCTCTTTGGATATTAAGTTTAATGACAGAAATACATTTAAATCAGTAGAGGAAAAACATAAGGTGAACATGTCTACCTCCCCGAAGATGCTGCCACCTTGCCGTGGTGGGGGAGCTTGCGTACCTTTGTTGTCCCAAAGCTGTGCCGGAGGCTGCCCCCCAAGGCTACCCATACCGGATAAGCTTGGAGGGAGAGGCCAGACACATCAGCTCAGCTGAAGGCTCCTCCACCCGTCCCTCTGAATCAGCAGACGGCGACGTGGATTGGGATCACTGGCGGATCCACACACGGACAGTGGTGAAGTGGTGGTGGTGGAGTTTATGGAGTATTTGGGCCAGGGCTTGGGATGGGAATATAACCACATTGCATGATTTCGATGATGTAATATGGCTCTTAAGAGGCAGCCGGATAGTCCCAAAGGAGAAGTCTGGCCTTTTCGCTGATGTCAGTCTGTCGCTGGAGAGGTCGACTGAAGGGGCAAGGGCTTAGTAAATTCTGATTTCCGCTACTGCTCTTACTTTACACCATTATCGATATATACGGCTTCAGCATCAAAGCAATTGCCTCTGATAACATAACTTGGGGACATTTATCTTATTTGATGTCTTCCTCATCATCATCGTCGTCAACGATGCGAAGGCGTAGAAGTTCATTATCGAGTTTTGGTCTTAAATCCCAGGTCGCCCTACTTGACGGTTGATCAGAACTATAATACTTCCATGTAGCAACGACAATCCCTATCCCTACTAATATTACAAATGTCCATTTAAGTTTGTTTGTTACGCTTTCACGCTAAAATTACTCAATCGATCATAATGAAACTTTGTACGCATGTTCTTAGAGATGTTAGAAAGAATATAGAATACGTAACATATTAAGAAAAAAAATTAAAGCAAAGCTGAGGGTAAAAACTAAAATTCCGAGCCAACAGGCCGCAATTTTACTCACATAACAAATATCCCATGAGAACTATTTTTACAAGATAATTTATACATGTTATTGCAGATTGAAATATATATTGTAACGCATGTGTTAAATTATGACCAAAGCAGTATATTTCTGATTTAAGTGTTGTTTCAGTGGAGTTGTGCACACATTTCTAACATCATAGTACTTGACTATAAACAGGCTGTTGTCAGCGTTTTTCAACGGAATGCATCTCGAGCTTTCTATACACAATATTCTGCATCAAAGGCTACTCCTGGATTGAGAACTTCGGTGTAATGAAAAAATAAGAAATCACAACTTGATTGAGATGGTGAATCAAATTTCTCCGTCGTACACCGAGTGACATCCTTTTCAGTGGAGCAGACGCGTGCTCGTCTGCTCCACTGAAAAACCACATCGTATTGCATGCACATACACATGTATTGCACTGATTTGCTATTTTTTTCCATTTTCTTTTACAAAATCGATTGCTACTTTATTATAAACTAGCTGTGCGGTTTCATCCGCGTTTAGTTTCTAAGAAATCCATTAAAATTTCAACACCCTATTTCACCCCCTTAGGCATTGAATTTCTAAAAATTCTTAGCGGACGCCTACGTCATATCCTCTACCTGCATTCCAAATTTCAGCCCGATCCGTCCAGTGGTTTGGGCTGTGCGTTGATAGCTGGCTATGTCACGTTTGAGTTTTATTATATACTAGCCTTCGCCCGCGGCATCGCCCGCGTGTATTTCGGACTTCAAAAATGGTGTTGTTATATACATAATCTAATATTATACTGAAATATATACGTATTGTATGAAACAATAAACCGCTTTGAGAATCGAATTTGTCGCCGCGCATTTTAGGCGCTTTAGATATTTCGTGTAAGCCAATCTTATCGTGATAATAACTTTTAATCTATTCGTCCAAATTACTTAGTGTAAAAGACAAAGTTTATCTACATTCAATACGTAAAGTGACAGATGTATCAATTTTCATAAGAGTTCGATAAATATTCTAAAATGTGCATCGTTAAAAAATATCCAATTTCATTGAATGTTTGGTTCACTATTTTGGTCATAGTGACTTACACATAAAAGATAGATATATGCTGTCGCGGACTTTTATTTAGAACTATTTAAGATAAATAACCCTACAGTAATTATCTTTGTGTAACTCCAACGATTAGGGCTGCGCACGCCAATATTGCAGGCTGATTTTATTCCGACTTACTTGACAGTTATCGTTATATTATAACCAAATTATAAAAAATCCCTATAAATTTTAAATTATTATGTTATTCTGATATGATAGCTATATTACTGTAAAGTTTCATGAAAATCCGTTCAGTAGTTTTTATGTGAAAGAGTAACAAACACACTCACAAACTTTCAACTTTATAATATTAGTATATATTATAAACATAAAAGCTTTCACGTTTAAATAGTTTAAACAACAAGTATTCATGAATTTTGATAATATACGATACTTTTCTAAAATAAAATACAATTTTTTTAATAGTATAAGGAGGCAATCGAGCAATCGGAGTCATTTTCATGAGCACCAACGCCCATAGACATCCGCATAGAGACTATAAAGATATGCTGTCCCCTTCCTCCTCCTCACACACAGCTGTCACTTTACGCCGGTTTCAGGTTCCGGTTTAAGTGAGAGGCACCTCCCCGGTCATGCCGACCCAATTCGGCTACTTGCATGCATGCAGCGTGGCACTACCTCTTGTTATATATACGATACTCGTTGGAGGTGAACACCAACCCCTAGAGACAACAATTTCTACACAGAGGCCTCTTTTCCCCCTCCCCTCTTCCCACCTTGTGGTGAGGAGCCGGTTGCATGTAGCTATTTTTATTTCTATGATGATGATGATTAGTTAAACCTGTCTGTCCAAAAGCAGTAACGGCGCGAGCCAAAACGCTAATT
>LUGF01048990.1:220625-236923 GCA_001625245.1 Calycopis cecrops | reverse complement strand
AATCAAATATTTAGAGAGATTTCAGAAAAAAAATAAAAATCGTCGATTACAAAAAATCCATTATACTTTTACTAGTAGAAGATATTTTTATTTGGTAGGGCATATGTCCACCAAGCTGTAGTTAAAGGGTTATTTATTAATTACTGGCCAGCCTGTATATATTTACCACTACAAAATATTACCTATATTTGTAGTGATAAAACCAATCGTGAGTCGAGTCACTTTACTTACGTCGCGTATAAGTAAGTAGAAGTATAGATATAGATAGAAGGATAACTGCGGGGTCTCTCATCCATCCGCTACGGACCAGACAATCCCTTTGCTCGCCGTTACGTACATTAATATCGTACGCCCTGTGACTACATCAAAAAGTGTTAATCCAGATCCGTGTGTTAGCTTTGTGCCCTAATGAAGGTCCCCTGCCCCTACAAGCTTCTTTATTATGTCTCTCCGCATTATATCCTTATTGGGGCTGTGGTACAAGTTAGAAAAAGATAGAGATTTTTAGAGTTGTTGATGATTGAAGCTGGAATCCGAAGGAGGTATTTCGCTCGCTGAAATCCACATCTTATCTTATTATAAATGAATTATAAATCTATGTGTTTTTACCCATTCACGCAAAAGTTGTGTTGGATTAAACTTTGTGCAAATAACACTCGTTACGTTACGTTACTCTGTTAAAAGGCAGCGCTAACGAGCAGTATTACAGCAGGCCTTTTATGACAATCGACATGAAAACAAAAACAGCACATGAGTAAAGGTTACCGTTCTCCTCTACCTGTACACTGTACTCGCGAGATTTTTTCCAACTTTCTAGACCGGAATAGCAGCCATTCAGGCTCATAAATTACAAAAACAAATTAATCTAAGCCTTGAGAGAACTTAAGCTTAGTAATAGCAGGTGTTTCGATCGATGTGTTTTGGGAGCCGTGAGTTTGTCCCTGTCGCTTCTAAGACTAGTCGGTACCTGCTCTACACTTGGGCCGCACACACGGCGTCCTAATCATTACAGGATGTGATTGAAGAGCAGCCGCTCGGACGTCCCGCTTTGTGCTCCGTGCATGCGTGACGTCATTACGTGACGTCATAAAAACGCGTAACAAATTAGCTCGTATGACTGAAATGGAAAAAACCTCCGGCGGATGAAATAACAAGCTCTTTTCGGTCGGATCCTTTTTGAAAATACACTTTGTTTGGTAAAAACTGTATTTTTATTTTACACTGTTACCAGAGTCTAGTAATTCAGATGATTCTCATTCACAAGGGCTCTCAACACATTGTTCCAACTGTTCGCTAACCCCTACTACAAGCTTACTATGAACAATTTATACAACTTCTCACATCCAGTCAGATACAAAGACTGACAAAAACATCGATTTTGAATGTACTCAATGTCAGAACACAGGCGAGACAAAAAAAAAATAACAAATGTCACAATTACTACAAAAACACATTTTTTTGATTAGGCGGGTCGATGTTACCTATTACCTACTCGCTAAAATAATTGTCTCATATGAACTTCATCTACTGTCTCTTTTCTTTTCCGATGATTGGAACTTAATTTGAATGTCTCGCTCCAACGATTTGTACATCTTTCACATAGCGAGAACAATTTTAACACGTTCATTGCCAGTCACGCGATATCGCGTGATGCGGCCCTTTACGAATGGGCCACTCACGCGATATCGAGTGATCACTACTAACAAATTTCATTGAGCGATACTTAAGCGGCCACAGCGAAACGGAGCAAGATATGCACGTAGGCCACTAGGAAAGGAATCGAGCTCCCGTAAGGTGGGCGTGGCTACGAGCCATCGTCTATTGTTTTTACATGTCAGCGTGTGCCTGTGCGCACTGTTCCGGCGTTTGAGTTAGACGAATTGTTTGAGATTTTTCTTCAGTTTTACCGCATCATTTATTGCTTTTGCTGTGTGAATGAAATGAAATTGGTTTTTGCTATTTTATGTAATGAGCGATAAACCATCTAAGAGACTTTTTACAAGACCGTATGGCCAATCACGCAATATCGCGTGACAAATATCTAGAGTATAATACACCTTATTATTATAATTTAAAATAAATAAATGATAAACTAACTATTTTTGGACTATTTACAATGCAATTAACAAATAAAAAAAATCTTGGCCACTATCAAAATTCATTAATTTCACTATGGCAATGAACGTGTTAAACCTATAGACAAAAACCAAAAGTGATAGTACCAACGAAATTTTTGAAATATGTCCTTAAAAGTTTTACGCGATCACGATTATCAACATCACTAAATAACATCTAGGTTTCCCCGAAATTGAAACGTCTCATTCCAACGCATTTAATCCGGAGGGGCGAGTTACAAACAAAATATTTAAGCGCAACTTCGTCGTAGGCCCGAAGTTTCTTTAATTAAATCTCCGACGATTTGAAAACATCTGGTCCGCGTGGACAAACTTCGGGGCTGATTTGCGGTCTTCACTCTCTGTTGGTTAGCTGTTCCGTGACAAAAAGCGTGCTAAGTTTCTAAATCAATGTCTCTCTCGTTTGTAATTTGACGCAGGTTTATTAGATGTTAGAAATAAAATCTTTTAAAGGAACTACTTGGCAGTAAGGTTAAGAAAGGTTGTAAATAGTAGAGAATGGATGACTAGGCTGAAAGTTGATAATAATATGGAAATGGAAGTAATATTGCAGAAGTTGTTACTTTAATGTGGTTTAGAAAATTTCTTTTAAAGTTATTCTACCAACTCGATACAACAAAATTTGCAGCTTTTTATAATGATTATGTCGTTATTCGAAATTATTTTACACATTTTTAAACACAAATCATGCCGGATAACGTAAATAAATATGGTTGGAAAGTGTACATGTATGTAAGTGACAAGTGTGTGGGAAATGTCGTTTCCTTACCAAAACTGGTAAATACATATCTCACATAAGGCAAGACGAAAACACTGGTGGAAAACAATATGCACACCTACAAATACAAAATGTTTTAAAATTTAAATCTAAATTTGTAATAGGTAAATTGAACTATAATTAAACTACATAACTTGCTGCAAATAATAATGAAATGATGACACAATAGTCTCAAAGACAAAAGCATTATCAAAACTTAAATATGAAATACAGTATTTCTTTCGTGGGAATCGGGAAGTTTAAATATCATTTAAGCATGTGGCAATCCGTTTAAATACATTTTGGTGATAATAGTCTTAAATGTTTATTTCCATTATTCCACTACAAAGCCACATTGTTCGATCGTGTGGACACCAGAATCAGAGAATCTACATTGGTAATTGAGTAAGTGAAGCATGTTGATTGGCTTAGTCCAACATGCAGCGCCGGGGAATACGGTTTTAGCTCTATATTGTTTATGATGTCTTTGTTCCATTGCTTTGTTCACGCACCTATAAATGCAGAAGGAGACGTACGAGCGAGGCAGTCGAGTTTAAAGCCAGACGTTAAGTATTATTCGATACAGTAACTCCGTATATATTGCTCTTTAAATTCGATACGATAATAAGATTTACGATTACGTGCCGCAATGGAAAACCGAAATGTTATTTTCTCACGACGTCGTTACGAAATGCGACGACATTATTTCGTAAGGATGTAATGGTGATGGGTGTATAACTGTATAATGTTGTGTTTTGACATCATGAGCATCATCATCTTTACTATTGGACATACAGTTGTTAAAAGAGGGGAAAGAGGATAGGAAATAGCGCTTTTGCACGTGGAAAAATTTAGTGAAGATGCCAGAAAGTACGATTTTGTTTTTGGCTACTTGACGATATTGTTCCATTTTATTTGTTTTCCCAGTTATCATAAGGGTTTTAAATAACGACGAGTAAATGTGAATGAAAATTGATGTGTCATCACAAGTACAACTTGTTTTGATTATTTGTCATAAGTAAATGAATAAGAAATAAATTATTCTAATGATGTAACCAAAACCCTCAGCAACCTCTTTGTCTATGAAAACCACCTTATTGACCCTAAGAGGTATATCTGTTACTACTAAGTACTATCTTTAGAATTGTTATAAAACAAATCATTACAATAACCTGCTTATAAAGTGAGTGTACTTATTTACACAATCAAAAGTATCTAAATCATGTAAATGCCATTATCATTTCTGACTACCAGTTATCAAAAATCAAAAACAATGGCTGGACTATTATGTAGACGTGTTTTTGGTTTAGATGTGCACGATTCACTCATCATTTCTACCAAACGCTCCAAAAAAGCACAAACCCAAAAATCTTCATCCAACAAAACCCGCAGACAGAGTCAACGGCACAAAGCAGTTACACCACACAACAGTGTTTTATATCACACGAGCTGGTTGTCAGCCGACGCAAGTGCAGTAAGTGATGTCACGCTGTAGCAGTGGCAGTAAGTAACGCCGCTGCCGTAATTATGTCTTCATCTGAGGCGCTGAGCGCTGCAGCCTTTTGAGGTTACGAGGGGACTTGTGTTTCATTCCACGCTATTCTTACTGTTCTAGTCTAATGTTCGTACTTTATGTTTTGAAGTAACTTTGTACTCGTTAAGACGTATTTAATTTGTAGTTTGCTGTCAGAGCTTGCTAATAATTTATGTGTTTGCTAACAAGTTTGTGTTGACTTACGACTTTTTTATTCAGTAGAACTATGTAGCTTCGAGAGTTGGTAATGGGTTTATGAAGTTTATAAAGAA
The DNA here is from genome assembly GCA_001625245.1 of Calycopis cecrops. NCBI lineage: Eukaryota > Metazoa > Arthropoda > Insecta > Lepidoptera > Lycaenidae > Calycopis > Calycopis cecrops. Next base: position 232,225 of record LUGF01048990.1, on the reverse strand, counting down.
GAAATGTTGGTTCAACATAACAAGTGTAAAATTATGAAATGTGTGTTATTTCAAATTTTAATTTTGTTTCTAGGGTTCTGTACATAAAAGATAACAAAGGCTCTGCTGTCCATCTCACCGCATGTATGTCTGCCTGTCATCAGGCTGTATCACACAAGCCATGACCTCAAGAAATTTGAAATTTGTACAGATGACTTAGTAAACGAGTAATTAGATGCATAGGCCACCAACTGGCTACCCACTACGTACAAACCACACAAAGTACATAGCACGGCCATCACTTTGCGGCACTTCGCAACATGATATACAATTTGGAAAGTGCCGTGACCGCGGGGCGTGCGGCGACACCGCTGAATTATATACTGGATGTGGAGCTGTTTGCACAACCAGCGACGGACATTTCCAGCCGTTGCACTTCTTTGACGTTCACCAACATAGATAAGTTTACAGAACCGACAGCGATTAGTGCAGTTTTATACCTACTTGTATACTGACATTATTGCCATCCTATTCGATTTTCGGTTACGGCGGCCGTCTCTGTCGCTATAGTCATGTGTTATAATGTACAAGAGTACGCGCTTGCCGATACATATATTTCGATGGAAGGTCAGTGTAATAAGACTACTGTGAAATCAGGCACAGGTACTCTCCAAGTCTCTCCGAATTAAGATATAAAAAAATCTCAATAACACTTTTTGTTTGGTTCAACTCGATTTCCTTGACCTCACGCCTATGTTTGGATAATATACTTATCACTAAACCACGATTAGTAGTTATTTAACATAATTAATAACATTGTCGTTATTGATACTACAACTATTAACAGTTAGACATAGACCTACTCCAGAAAACGCCACAAGCTGCTTGCACCCAGCGGCTCCCAGCGAAATTAACCAGGCCATCAGTCCTAGAAGACGTACAATACAAAAGTAAATACAATATAAAGACTATAAGCCCCCCAAAAGTATAAGCAAGCAAAACGCGGTAACAAAGTGAATGAGGCATAATGTGTAATGGATGCCATGCTTTATCAATATGCTAGTTAATCTTTGACACGGGAGCATTATACGGGGCGGGGTGACGCTATATTCTGCAACTAAAACGATGTCTTAGGAATAACCGAAAGGGATTCTATAGAGTAGGAAATAAGGTACATTATCCTTTAAAGTATGCAACATGTTATATGCCCCGTCTATACTCGGGGGAAGTTTGACGTTTTGTGAATTGATAACATCTTCGTACCGCACGCGATACGGTCGGTCCCATTACTTGGAGATCATATATCTAGTCGGTACGCGAAAATTGTAATGCGACTCGATATATTTTGCATGTTCTTAAAAGGTTAATGGATGCAGCTGGTGCGGGACGCTGTTCTATTTGACTACTGTTATGCTATTCGGTACCTAGTGAACGCATTAATGTGTGCCTACTACCGCAAGAAAGGCTTAAGGGGTTTCAGATATTATATGTCGTTAGGTTCGATTCGAATGAGATTATCACTACACAGAGAGAGAGAGAGAGAGAGAGAGATATTATAATACTCTAATAATATGTTATTTTATTACTGCGATCTTAAAAATATCAACTCTGTCAGTTTATGCAAAAGTTACACAGAGTACCAAACGAGCATCAGAGTCCCACTTGAAGAGAAATTCAGTAACAGTCTCACACTATCACAAGACTTTTATCATACCAAACGTAATCTTTCAATAAAGACAAGGGAAGACAAGGGAGTCATTGAAATCTGAACTGAAAATTCAATATCCTATTTGTGTACAAAGCAGGATGTAAATACGAGATTCCAGGTAAGGACAGTCTCTCAGGGATACGCCCTACAGAAAAATACAATTTTATGTCAGTGTTAGAAAATTGTATGGGCTGATTTGAAAATCTCAAACAAGAATCTTAAACAGGAATGTTAAACAAGAACATGTTCTGAGCAGTCGTGCTACTGACTGTTTCGGGCCAGCACGACCGGGGAAGATGCTAGATCAATTCCAGCGAGAAGTGATAGCCTTTGGAAGCAACGCCTCTACATAACCTCTAGGCAGATATTTTGGGTGTTTGCCTTCAAACAGCTCCTCCGACTATGAGTTATCATGTTGAACGGTCTAAGGATTTCAACGACCGGCGTCCATAGTGATCGCCCGTGCTATACTCTTACCCCCTTATTAATAAACATAGACTAACTTTATCCTAGCATTAAGCTAGTATTAAACTGCCATCTGTCGAATTCCATACTGTATACGTGTTTATAGTGCCACAAACTTTTCTGACCCGGTCGTGGCGGCGCTCTTCTGACAAGAGTGACAAGTCTTGTCTAATTAAGTATTGCCATTAAATGAAATATCCCGATTTTTAGGGTAAAAATATTGTGCGATGCAGGAAGTAATTGAAATTTTGGCATCACGATACTAAAATCATGATAACTATTATTTAATAGTTATTTAGAAATAAAAAAATGAATTATGATATATATGATATATTATATGTATGTTGTAAATTGTAATCATGCTCGTGTAAAAAATCAAATTTACAAACAATCAACAATTTTACTTTATTAAGTTATTAATGGCACTTGGAGACGTTTCTCTTCTTGCATAAAAGATAAAACTTTTAAAATTATGTTTCTCTCATCCCTTTGGGTAAATGAGGTTTGAGCATCGCTCCACTAATAAAACTGACAACAGATTGTCATTTCAAAATGACGGCTTTAGTTCCAATCCTGTCCACCGGGTCAGATATGTTTGTGGCACTATAAGTATTAATATGGAATTTGACAGATGTCAGTTTAATACAAGGTTAATGCTTGGATAAAGTTAATCTATGTTTATAAATAAGGGGGTTAGATACCACTGGAAACTACCGTACTGCAGCAAAGACGACGTCATAGCCACCACAGCGGGGCTGTTTGGTCGCGGGTTTGAATCCCGTCTAGGTCATGGATGTTTATTTATGTATTAGAATAGATTATTCTAGAAATACATTTATTACATATTCTTTAATACAACGAAAACAGAAAATAGCAAGAAATATAAACCGAAAGTAATATAGGCTCAGTGGAGCAATGTCCTCACATTGCCGCGCAGCACTGAAATGGACGTCACTCGCCATACGACGGAGAATTTATTTTCACCGTACTAATTTTCAATGTTATACCTAAATTTATATAATAAAAATCAAAAATAAGTATGTAAAGTATATTAAACTTTGATTAAATAATATTATTAAATCAAATCACAATTAATTAATACGACCGGTTTCGATAACTCATCATCAGGTATATTAACTATGGTTTGATTTAATAAAAAGTGGAAATAGTACAAAAAGTATTTAATCAAACTATAATATGAATTTCCATCAAGAAAAGAAGTGACAATACATTCCATATAATTCCGTAGTCTGCTAAAAATATATTTCGGTTGTCTACTAGTACCCGTATTAACGTAACACCTTACGATACTTATTTAGCTAAGTCCACAGACATTATATAATAATATTTTCTGGTCTACAGAAGCCACGTGTCGTCTTCGTAAACTCAAATATAATTTTACTAAGCCGCGGCTCGGCGGGGTGTTGTTTATCGCTGGCGGTGATAAGAGTGGTTATATAACTTGTGCAATTTACTGCGGCCTCCTGCTGCTCGGCTCCGGGCTCATCTGCAAATATAATTTTATAACTAAGTAAGATGTAGTGCTGTTGCTGATTGCTGCTGAAACTCTGGCATTTAGTACAGTACTCATTAGAATACTATACTGGACAATTGGAGAAATGAGGTGGAAGGAGAGAGCATAATATTCGTACACACCATTAACAGTGTGGACGCATAATAACAATTTGACATAATATACAAGGTTGTACAAGCGAGAGGCATTAAATTAAACCGCATATTTAATGTATAATTTCCAGGCCACACCACAAAAATCAGATCAATCGGAGCAATAGTTTAGCCACAGGTATTTTTTAAAGTTTTTTCTCACTTCCTACACGCTGTATGGCAGCTGATCACCGACTATGGCCTTGAACTTGTTTGAAAAAAGTATTTTCGTATACTTGTTGTAAACTTTTTTTTAATAGTTTCGGATTAACTGTGGGCACTTATAGTATATGTGGTTTAAATTTGTAAACTGTATATAATGTGTGTAGAGTAGTCATAGTCATTTCCGTCAATTCAGAGATATTTCACACCAGTATTGAGCGAGAAAGCGGTTCCTATATCACTAAATATACAATAACAAAAAGTCTTTGCAAACTGTAATACAACAAGTTTTTGTCTAAAGCAACAAGGACTTAGCTAGTGCTCCGGTGTTTCGTATCTCGCCACTGAAATCTTATTCCCCGACGGTGTCCCATGATACAGATTGTGTAGTTACAGCAAGTTACGGCAAATTTCAAAGAGCGTTTAGATATTGTTAGCAGTAAAACAAGCAACCTAAATTTTTATCAGAAGCAACAGGGAGGACTTAGCCAGTGCTCCAGAGTTTCGTGTCTCGCCACTGAACTCTAATCCCCCGACGGTGTCGTATGATACAGATAGTGTAGTTAGGGCAAGTTATTTCGTCCTGTGCCACTCGAGGCCAAAGAGTTTCAAAGAGTTGTTTTGATATTAGATGCAGGGGCACTTGTGTGAACTACGCTTACTGTGTAAAAATTTTGCGTATTCTTTTAATAAAATTTTTAAAGTTAGTATATTTTGTGTTTTTTGACCTTGTCTGCTATTTGCTTTCGCCTAAGATTTCAGTCTTGACAATAACAATTTTTATGAGATAACTCTCTCCAATTTGTATACTGTAAACGGGACTTAATCGCGTTTTTATAAAATCGAAGTATTTACCTCGACTCTCTCGAGAGTCTACTCTCGAGAGTCTACTCGTGACCACGGCCGTTGCATTGCGGCCGAAACGTCGAGAGTCGAGGTAAATACTTCGATTTTATAAAAACGCGATTAAGTCCCGTTTACAGTATACAAATATGAATACAAATCGTGAAAGCTTAAAACAATTTAACTCTCTCCAAAGCATCCAGAGAGCTAATATACTAATATGCGCAAAGAAGAGTTCACAATTTTTATTACTCTTCGATAATCATCAATTCAATTGTTTGTATTGTTCTTTGACCTTGGTGTTTGGAGTAGTGAGCACGTACACAATTTATAAGTTTTAGCTATGGAGGACTTAGCAAGTGTGCCGGTGTTCCGTGTCTCGCCACTGAACCCTAATTCCCCGACGGTGTCGTATGATACAGATTGTGTAGTTGCAGCAAGTTCTTTCTGTCCTGTGCAACTCGAGGAGAGTTTCAAAGAACTGTTTAGATACCGTTAGTTGTGTTAAAGTATATCGAATGAAGATAAATGTGAAATAGTATAATACTAAAAATATTCGTTTAAAATGTAGTAAACAAGAAACAGTAACAGAATAGTAAACAAGGAACAAAAATCAAATAAGATTGACAATGTTCCCAAAACATCTTTAATTCACAATGCCGTCTAGAAAAATGAATTCAAATTATTATTATTAATTTTAGTCTGGTGTGTCCCATTCCTGGCCCGCACCTTTCTTTTCTCTCTGTTAAGCACTAGACAGAGCCAAAGTATCCAAAAAAAATATATTAAGATTTCAGTTATTCTCATACTTTGTTATCGGCTTAAGCGATAGTTTTGAGATTTTCACGGTTACTAAATTCTGAATAGGAATTCCAGAAATTTTCGTCACAAAAACTATAATAGAAAGTGAAGAATATACCTGGCTAGTTGTCACAACAACCTAATTTTTAGAAAAGTAGCATTATTTGCTACGTTTCTACCTAGCAATTTTTTTTTTACTTAACTGTAAGAGTACTTTAACTAGCATAACCTTGTTAAATAAATGGTTACGCTAGAGAAAATGTTTCTAAGGAAGGGAATAGATGAAAGAAGTTAGTTCATTTGCACTTTCTATCCTTCTATTATTATCTAGGAGCATCACTGCCATGAGGTGATACCAGTGATTTTTACAAAAAAGCCGGTCAAGTTGAAAGTCAGACAGCGAGGTTTCTCTAACCAAGGGAGATTGATAAAATCTGACAAAATTGTATATTTTGCGGACATACACTCTTTTCGTATAAAGAGAACTACAAAAATAGTATTTTTCTGTGATATAATTATAAATTACTGAGAATATGCCTGGAATTTACCTAGAAGCACGCCTTAGGTTTTTATGAGAAACATACACACAGAGGGACTTCAAAGGGATCCTTTACGGTTTTCGGCTTTCAGGCTACGGAACCCTAAAACAGATTAAATACGTGGATTTAGCGAGTGATGCGTGTTTGCGTGCGCGTCACTTCTGGTGAAACGAAACGCAGCACGCGAGAGTTGTTTGATTATCAACGTAATCACTTCCTCGTCATATTGAGTAACGAGCTAATAATATTGTTAACTAACAAGTTAGAACATAACCGATAACCGTTAAACAGGCGCTCGTGAGGCCCGCATCGGAAGACGAAGTGTCGGACGGCCTATTACCTACTGTGGTATATTCATATACTACACTAGCTGCGCCCCGCGATTTCACCCGCGTAAATTTAGATCCCGTGGAAAATCATCCCATGGCATCCCATAGGAACACTTTCTTCGGGATAAAAACTTTCCTATGTGTTAATCCAAGTTACTCTCTATGTGTGTGTGCCAAATTTCATGAAAATCGGTTCAGCAGTTTTTGCGTGAAGGAGTAACGAATAAACAAACAAATACAAACTTTCGCATTTATAATATTAATAGGATTAGAAGGAGAACACCGGTGATACTCCGGAGATGACAGATGTTGCTTAATACCTGCAGCCTTCTCGTCATGGTGATAAGCTACACACAACAACAAACAAGTAAGAGGTAGTGCCACACTGCATGCTTGCATGCAGCCGAATTGGACCGGCACAATCGGGGAGGTACCTCTCGCTTACACGACACCGGCGTAAAGTGACAGCTGTGCTGTCGCGTTTCGTGCGGTGTGTAAGTAGCCGGTGGTGGTGGTGTGTAAGTAGTGGTGGAGGTGGGAGGAGAAAGGAGGGCAGCGCATTTGTATAGTCTCTATGCGGTTGTCTGTGGGCGTCGGTAGTCATGAAAATGGCTCCGACTGCTCGTTTCCCCCCTGTACCATAAAAAAAAAAATGCTAGGAGCTGCCAGTCATCCATGGTCGTCCTGTCATTGATCCCTCTCTGCGATCTTTGGTTACCCATAAACCACAGTATCAAACACCTTCGGGCTAAGGTCATACGTAACAATAACTTCGCATGGAGATGCAAAAGGTTAAAGGTTGATACCGTGGCCTTTGACACTGTTTTGCGGAGGCCTGAGTTCAGTGGACGTCTTTCTCCCGAGCAGGTTTGAGGACTAACGACAATAAAGGAGGGTGCTCTTTTACTCCTCATCAATTGCCCACATAGCCTCACAATAATATAACCATCAAATCCGATTATACAGCCATCAATCACTTCATGTGAATTTCTAAAATATTTCTGATGTTTGTCTGATTTAGTTGCAATGCAGCAACAACTCTTAAAAATAATTCTCAAGATTCGCTTCGCAAGAAATATATAGACCTGGTCATTTTTATATCATGTAAGAGTGACTATCGACGCCGTAAAGAGGTTTTGCAGATGTGTTTGTGGTCCATGGGAGGCGAAGGAGGAAGGAGGTCAAGCCCACCCCCCCTCCTTTACAATGGTCCACTCATACACAGCAAGTAACGCAGCAAAGCGGTATCTTTGCGGCTGGATCATGTCAGGTTTAGTAAGAGGTACTGCTACACTGCATGCTTGCATGCAGCCGAATTGGGCCGGCACGACCGGGGAGGTACCTCTCGCTTACACGAGACCGGGGCGAAGTGAGAGCAGCGCGTATTGTGCGGTGTGTAAATAGCCGGTGGTCCATGTAGGTGGGAGGAGAAAGTAGGGCAGCGTATCTGTATAGGCTCTATGCGGAAGTCTATGGGCGTAGGTAGTCATCGAAATGGCTCCGACTGCTCGTTTGCCCCCTATACCATAAAAAAGGTAGAATCACATAATACCTGTAAAACGGCAGGCTTATGATAGTAACTAAACACCAACAGCACTAAAAATAACTTTCCTTAAAACACTCGAAGAAGTCTTACGGGGTCTATTCTAAAAGCGATACGAACGTTGGACGTGATATAAAGTTGATCTTGCGAGTTCGTGCATGAAGTTCGGAGTAAATATCGACTGTAACGGGAATAGCCCCCGAACGTCGTTCGATATCGTTAGCAACTATTAAACTAGGCGAATTAGCCGCCGAACAAACTTCCTCTATACCCTTATGTTACATTATGCAACATACCGAGACGTGGAGTTGGGAATGCTGGAAGTGCTTTAGAAAGGTGAACTTTAGGAATATGAGGTAGCTCGAAAAAAATCGATGGTCTTTTTATTCGATATCTTTATTGCATAAGGGTTAACATGCGTTGTGACTTTGGGTCAATTAATAATTCACTTGATAATTTATTAATTTTTATTTACGAAGATTAAACCTCAACCACCTCAATTTTTAACCATTCAATCCTGTAATACTATGTGTGAATGTCGCGCCAAAACTACTCAACAGAATATATGGATGAATTTTAATGTAATGATAGACGCGACTTCAGAGATTTTTAGCCGATTTTGATTAAGTAAATTACAATTAGGACATTCGAAACCGCACCGTGGAAAATCGAGGTCTGTTTCAGTTCAAAAATCGATAACTTTTTTGTTTGTTGATAAATTGGATTGAATTTTTGCATAAGCATAGAGTATTAAATAATGTTTCAGATACTATACCTCTGTTAGAGTATAAGTGTATAAAAAGTGTGTTATTTTATTTCCTTACGATCAAATATAATATTATATTATAAATTAAAAATCATTATTCCATTAGTTTATTGTAAAACAATAATAATTAAGCTCTTACTTACCTAAATAGGTAACATTTAACTATTTCCACAACATTTTGAAAAGAAAACGTTCAAAATAAAAAACTTCAATAGATAGAGGTTCCGTGTTTCCTGACTTGTGTCGTACTTTTCTCAATAGCTTCAAAAATAGCAAAGTAATAGCAGCTGATTTTTTTACAATAAGATAAAGTGGAAAGCACCGTGAGACACCGGTAATTATCGAAAGTCTAGAAGAATTAAAAAAAAACTTTTTTCCTTCATTTATTGTTTATTTTTTATTTAGAAATATGATCATTAAACCTAAAATATTCTAATTGCATTAAAATTTACATATAATGGGATTTTTATAAATGTGTAATACTTTATATCAATTCCTACAACATTTTGAAAGAAATTAATTTTAAAATATTGAAACGAAAGGGCTCGAAACCGACCTTTTTAAGTTTACATTTTTGGGTAATTAACATTTTTGGATGGTTTAAAAAATATATATTCCAAATGTAATTCATGAGAAATTATTACATTATATTAAAGTTTCACTCTTGTATAGTATAAGAGTGGAATCTCAATAAAATTTTTAAAGCGTGCCAGTAGCGACATCAGTAAAATCGATTTATGATATGCCGTTGTTTTGGAATTTCCGTAGTGCGGCGTGACCCGTGAGTTACCTGCCTCTACATCTCATCATACCGCCGCAAAACCGTCGAGTTTTTGTGCTGAATTGAGTGTCCATTGGAAAGGAGGTGAGATAACACATTTGTGCATCAATTATGAGCATGTATGTGGGCGCCGTTGTACACCGCCAGGCACCGACTGTTAGTTTCCGTTTAAATACTATAAAAAAAAACATTTACTTTAGAGATGAGCCAATGTGTAATTGCAATCTATACCTGTCCCAAATTTCCTTTAAATATGTTCATTAATTATGCAAGATTAACTAACAAACATGCGTGTCAACTTTCACATCCTATTAATATTATAAAAGCGAAAGTTTGTCTGTTTGTTACTTGTTCACGCTGCAAAACTGCTGCACCGCCTTTCATGAAATTTGGCATACACATAGAGGGTAACTGGGATTAACACATAGGAGTTTTTATCCCGAAAAAATGTTCCTATGGGATACCATGGAATGATTTTTCACGGGATCGAAATTTACGCGGGTGAAACCGCGGGGCACAGCTAGTTAATTATAATATTTAGTCAGATGTATGTGGCAAGGAGGCATTTCTACCCACAAGTACCCACAGGTTAATTTTTCTCCTTGTAATGACCATGACACATCCAGTACATTAGCTCCGTGTATACACTTATACAGTCGGCCAGTACCGGTGCAGTTAGCCCGGGTATACGGACTCTAAACATCCGGGTACCGGGTACCCGGGAGCCGTGTCCGGGTGTACGGACATCTCGTTATCTCGGTTACTTGGGAACACACTTGGAAGCCACAGGATAATTGAACCGAATAATACTTAATTCGTTGCATGTGTATTATCGTTGGCTAAGTCGATGGAAACTGGGAGTATGTTCATACTCTGTGATCATTTTGTGCTGATAGGTCAACTTATATATGAAGCTATCGGGAAAAGTATTTCAATGGGAAGTACGGAGTGCTTGAAGTGAAAACGGCAGTTTAGAATTATATAAAGGGGTAAATGAACTTACAATAATTTTCTCTATTCCTACCTTCCAATGGGCCATTGGAAACTCATAAGCAGTGTAGCCATCACTTCACGGCGGCGGCGGCGATCGAGAGCTACCACCTTGGTAGTGCCAACTTGTGCAAACCTTACGCTGACCAGAGAAGAAACAAAACAAACTCAGTGGTTACAGCAGTTCAGTAAAAGTATTGTTGTTAGTTCGGTATAAGTTTAAATAAAAGAAAAATGTATTAACTTTGGCTAGAAAGCCTTTATTATTACGCAGAAACAGTCTGGCACCTTATTCCCAAGTTCTTGTCATAAGCTATACGTATATACCTACTATAATACTAGCTTCCGCCTGCGGCTTCGCGCGCGTGAATTTCGGACTTCAAAAATCCCTATATTTTTTAACTTATTATGTTATTCTGATATGAAAGCTATATTACTCTAAAGTTTCATGAAAATCCGATCTGTTTTTGTGTGAAACATTCTCACAAACTTTCGCATTTATAATATTAGTAGGATTATAGCCATCAGTTATATACTGTAGTATGTAGACAAATAGAAAATAAGATAATACGAATTGATAAACTAGATGGATAATGGTCAAGTCTGTCCAGTGATCTCCAGCTTCAACACATCGTGTCGACCAGTTTTCAGCTGCCGCGCGTGAGCAGCTCCCCTCCATCAGAGGTGGGGAGAAGAGGATACCCGGTGTCCTCTCGGCCAAAATAGTATACAATAGTATAAAATAGTATACATAAAAATAGTATACCTACTGTTTTAAATCTTTATCGGGATGCCTTCGCCCATCAGCGGGAAAAAGGGGGGTCAGCCCCCCTATCGACCACAAATACAGAGGCTGTTTTCAAGAAAGCGCCTCTCGTATCGATGAAGCTGCACTGACCTTCGCCCTCAACGTAGTTTCTGTCTAAAAATAAATAAACGAGACAGTTGTCATCTAGTAGTCAGAGCATTTCATTCCTCATCTCATCACCAACCTTACAATACCTAGTCCTTATAGACTATGTAAGAGCT
>LUGF01048990.1:197664-210349 GCA_001625245.1 Calycopis cecrops | reverse complement strand
TTTTTTTTTATAGCATAGGAGGCAAACGAGCAGTTAGGTCACCTGATGTAAAGTAAACACCAACACACACAACTCCTGAAGCAATAAAAGGCACGCAGTTAGAGAAATATGAGGAGTAAGATTCTGTGAAACAGTAACCCTGCTAATGTATCTTGAATACCTACCTTCAAAGGTTCAAAATTAAAAATGTAGCACCCTGCAGCTGCGATGATTTCAGCATACAATCGGTCATGCACTGTATTTGTGACTGTCCAAGATTTTTAAAAGAAAGAACATATATACGCTTCTTGATAGATGTGGCAATAAACAAAGATAATGTACTCTCCATAATGGAAACTGATAGTATATGAAATAAAATTTTAAAATTTGCATTGAAAGTAGTAGAAAGTGTTAATAAAGAAAATAAGTAATTCAAGAAAATAATAATAAATAATGTAATAAAAAAAATAAAAAAGAAAAAAAAAATGAGAATACAAAAAGAATTAATATACCTAATAATATATATCATGTTCCATAGTCCTTGCAGGTTGTTGCATAATAAAAAAAAAAACGTATTAAATTTGTTTCGTGTTCCTTTATAAGGAGGAACTCAAGTGTCGAAGCCGATACACATTTTCATAGCATAAGGAGGCACTAGGCAGACTAGCGTATGAAGCATTTTTGTAACTATACCGATGTCCATAAATATCAGCATAAAGTACCCTTCTTGACCTTCCTAGTCCTTAATCAATAATTCCATATCGAGCCTGACGATCTCTTGCATTTTACTCGTTGGATTTCATCACGGATTGCGAAAGTTCGCGATAATGATGTTAGAATCAATACATTTTGGATAATGTCTTGTATGTAAGAAAGAACATTAGTGAATCAGAACCAAAAATGTTAATCATAAATAAGAGAAACAGGCATAAATTAGACATACCATTTCATAGACTAAGTAAAGTAAAGAACTCCTTTTGGGGGCTATGCATACGTCTCTACAATAGGATCCCAGAAAGGGTCCAAAAATTTTCGATTTATAAATTTAAAAAAGTTGTTAAAGAGCGTTTGTGTACAAAGGCATTACTATAAGGTAAATGACTTTATGACAGATACCACATCTTGGGATTAGTACTCTCCTACTCCTGGTCAGCAGCCTGATCTGTTTCTGTGCCATAATTATTGTAAATCCATAAATCGTATTGTATTATATCGTCTATAATATGCTAATGTATTTGTATTTTTATGTTTTTTCATTTTATATCTCATCACAACATGAGGCCCGCTGAGTTTGTTTCGCCGGTTCTTCTCAGGACAGGGCTAGGGTTGAACCTGTAGTAGATTTAATTGTTGACGTTCAAAAAGTAATTCCTGTAATTATATTTTGAATAAAAGCTGTTTAATTTTTTATTTTTTTTTTTCATTTCAGAATTAAACTGTATTCTAAGATCAAGTAAATCATGATCGTAGAATATGTAGCGTTTTCTCTAGCATATTATTATTATTTCTTGATGAGTTTGGGAACAACATGACACTACCCAGAGATATTTTGTCTAACAGGGATAATTTGGGAATTTCAAGACACTAATAGATCACATTGTATACAAAACATCCCCGTTCTGAGAATGCTGTAAGAGGTGTTTTGTAGCCGAATCGATCACGATCGAAGAGCTCTCGCTCACAGGACACCGCCGTGAAGTGACAGGTGGGAGGAGGGAGGGCTACCTGTCTGTATAGCAATTGCGCGGATGTCTATGGGCGCTGGTGGTCATCAAAACGCTCCGCTTACACGTTATCCCCGTGATATTACAAAAAATAGGCCAAGTGCGAGTCGAATTCGCACACCGAGGGTTCCGTAGGAACGGGAGGTATGAGCAATTAAAGTAATAAACGTTGAGAAAATTACACTTCCCTGCGACAATTTGACTAACTTAAATATGCGGGTGCTTGCATACATTTAGAATGCAGCGAACTACATGCATAAGTTGGTAATGATTTTTCCAGTGATTATAAATTTTATTTACGAATTTTTAGATTTATTCCTATATGTATTCTGTAAGGTCTTACTTCTTGCCAAATTTCAGAATTCTAGCTCAACGGGAAGTACCCTATAAATTTTCGAAAAAGTGCGTTTTCATACAAAATTTGTGCATAAATGGTTATAACTTTTTATTGCGTTAACTTAGAAGTGTGATTTTTTCAAGGCCTCAAGACGTAACTGACCTCCGTATTTGACAAAAATTTCAGCTTAATCCCTTCACGCGTTTTAGAGAAAAAGGTCTTGACAGACGTACAGACAGACGGACAACAAAGCGATCCTATAAGGGTTCCGTTTTTTCTCTTTGAGATACGGAACCCTAAAAAGATAACGTCAGGTGCATGTGTGGTTACGTAAAACACTTATCTTATTTTAATCCCAATTGCCTAATCCTACTAATATTATAAAGGCGAAAGTTTGTGAGAATGTTTGTTACTCTTTCACACAAAAACTACTGAACGGATTTTCATGAAACTTTACAGTATATATTACTGTTATACTGCTTTCATATCAGAATAACATAATAAGTTAAAAAATATAGGGATTTGTGAAGTCCGAAATTCACGCGGGCGAAGCCGCGGGCGGAAGCTAGTAATGTTATAAATGCGAAAGTTTGTATGTTAAAATTATTAGACATGACATTTTATTATTATTTATTTTATTATCCTATTAATATTATAAATGTGAAAGTTTGTATGTTTGTTTGTTTATTTGTTTGTTTGTTACTCCTTCACGCAAAAACTGCTCAACCGATTTTCATGAAATTTGTCACACACTTATAGAGTAACTTGGATTAAAACATAGGATAGTTTTTATCCCGAAAAAATGTTCACATGGGATGCCATGGGATGATTTTCCACGGGATCGAAATTTACGCGAGTGAAACCGCAGGGCCCAGCTAGTACTTTATAAAGATCTATCGTAGTGAATAGGCGGAAGCTTCAATAAGGTAATACGAGGATTGAGAACAAGGGAACATTATTGACATTATTTACAAAACATTGTTTCTTCATTTATGTCTACATAAACTAAGTTTGAGAGTTTTTGATAAATACGCATTGTCTTCTGATAAGGTTCTTATGGTCGTACAACCTTGAACAATTAACTGCTAATTGTAGTATTATTTTTATAATATAAGGGAGCTAACGAGCAGTCGAAGGTTGTTACAACTACTGACACCCATAAATATCCGCGTGGTTTTATGCAGTTGCGTTTTTCTTCTCTCCTACAACGGGTAGAAGAATCACAAGGAACAAGGAAGGTGACAGCACAGCTGCAGTCACCTTACGGCGATACCAAGCGAGAATAGCGTAACGTAACGTAACGCAGGGGAATTACGTACGCTACCCAGGAGACCGGGTGGCTCAATCGGGTGCAGGGTCGGGCTCGGCAACTGGGTTGCAACTATCGACTAAGCCCCTGCGGGTGCCTTCAGCTACTTGAATGAAGTTTCTATGTGTTTCTTTTGCAAGCTAAGCGTGTGCAATTTAAATTGAAATTGTATTGAAAATCAAATTCTTTAAAACCTTTGTTACGACGACATAACATGTCATATGGTATTTAGTTTTTAATACGGTTTTTAATTTTAAAAATGTTTAACATAGATCGAATTTCGATCTTTGCTTCACTACAATAATATAAATAAAATAAAAATAAAAAAGCCTTTTATTTCGTTGCAGATTACAATAGGAAAAGATACTTAATTATATTTTTGTTAGTAATAAAATTTTTGTACTTATTATTAATTGTTAGATATATATCTAACAATTAATAATAAGCTTATACATAGCTTTAACATAATTATATTATTCTTACAAAGTAGTTATATTTTAATTAATCATCTGCAAGAACCCCTCTGCGGGTGAAGGCGGCCTTCACTACAATAATAAAAAAGTAAAATTAAAATATGTATATAATAACTCAGGACGAGGTGATATTATTGCTACATTAGCTCCGAATAGACCGTCTGAAATGGCAATGCATTCCCCTTCCGTGTAACATTGGCGTGAAGTTATGGTTATGTTCGTTCGTGCGGTTCATTCGCGTTTTAAATCGAGAGGAGAATCTTTATTGTGCTGTAAAGTTTAAAGGATGGGAATGGCCTTTTTCGAAGAACGACAAGACGAAATGAGCTGAGCTATTAATTATTTATTAAACGTACTTTCCGAGCAAGGGTTGTATATCGAGAACTTCACGGTTCACACTGTTATGGGTAATTGAAAAGTATTTTCTGTCTTCTCGCTTGTGTGGATTTATTACCGTAGGTATAAGGGAGCATACGACGAGTCATTTTCATAACTACCACACCTATAGACATCCGCATAGAGGTTATATGCATTGCCTTCTTCGACGTTCCACCTAACTGGGCCACCTGACCTTGCACAAAACACTTTGTTTGTTTATTTGTTTGTTTGTTACTCCTTCATGCAAAAACTGCTAAACCGATTTTCATGAAATTTGGCACACACATAGAGAGTAACATAGATTAACATATAGGATAGATATAAATGTTTATCCCGAAAATATGTTCCTATGGGATGCCAAGCGATAATTTGAAATTTGGCACATACATAGAGAGAATAACTTGAAATAACAGATAGGAAATAATACTTTTTAGTAAGAGGTAGTGCCACGCTGCATGCTTGCATGCAGTGGAAGCCGGCACGATCGGCGAGGTACCTCTCGCTTACACGAGACCGGCGTGAAGTGACAGCTGTGCTGTCGCGTTTCGTGCGGTGTGTAAGTAGCCGGTGGCCCATGTAGGTGGCAGGAGAAAGGAAGGCAGCGCATCTGTATAGCCTCTATGCGGATGTTTGTGGGCGTCGGTAGTCATGAAAATGGCTCCGGCTGCTCGTTTGCCCTCCTATATCATAAAAAAAGGATAGCTTTTATCTCAAAAAAATGTTTCTATGGGATGCCATGGGATGATTTTCTATTTTCCACGGAATCTAAATTCACGCGAGTGAAACCGCGAGGCGCAGCTAGTATGTTATAAAATCATGGTCATGGTGACGATAGATGGTGATGATGATGACGCCTCTGACATAAGAAGGTAAATATCAATTGGGTTTCGACATAAGAAAGGTTACATCAGCCGATAGTCGATACAGTCTCCTTAACATTGCACTCATAATGTAAAAGTGGGGTTACACTAGTGACCATACGTCTCCTTTAAAACAGGACAGTTTTTTGATTCTTTTTTTATTTTAATGTTCCCAGAAAAATCTTGTTGCAAAAATGTGAGAATAATATAAAAAAAACTAAGATCATTTATGATCGCCAGCCGCAGTGGTAACATACCTCGGGTAAGCCGAGCATGTTGCGACAGGGGTCGCGGATTCGAATGTCGCCTAGGTCAAGTATGTTCGTCTGTGTATTAGGTTTATGTAGGTATTTGTATAATAAAATTAAATTTATAAAAGTATTCAATATATTTCCGTTGTCTAATATTCGTAACACAAGACCTTGCGGTACTTAGCACGAGGCTAGGCTAACACACATCATTAGCCCTTTACCAATGAAATTTATCAAAAAAAAAATATTTCCTTCAAAATATTTATATTCACCGTGTTAAATTATTTTTATTCCTTGAAAATTGTTTATAGAGTTCAAATAATAAATTTTAAAAAATATATTATCATGGTCCCGCTATTGTAAATAAATCTTGTCTTTTTTAGAACTAAAATATAAAATGGTCACCTTAATGATATCCTACCACAGAACACAATTCACTTTTGCAACCCTACCACCACTGCCACTTCTAGTGGGGACCGTCGGTCGTCGATCAGTGTACTATAGTTGCTTGCTCTGTGCAGTGTTTGCTTACTTACCAACATGTGCGGGGAAATGGGAAAAGCCGTGCTGAGGGCTCTGACGGGGGCGCTACTCTGTGGGCTCGTCTCTGATGCTGCTTACTTGGAGGTGAGTTTTGCATTTCGAATATTGTATGCATTTGAATTTAGAATATTTATGATTTTGAATATGGAATATTGTTGTTTTTGAAACTTAAATATAAATTTTGAATTTTGAATTTAGAATATTCGTTTTATAAAATTCATATACTTCCATTGATTGGAAAAAGGATATGTTTGGTTTTAATTTAAACAGTCTGTTAGAGAAGAAATTAGAGAAGCTAATATAACTAATTAACGTGTGATAACTCTGATACGTGACAAAGAAGTCAACTTTAAATTACAACAAATAGGTATTTTAGGCAGAAAGTAAAGGCACGTACGCAAATTTGCCAGCGCACCACAAAACAACAGTGTACCAACAAACAAATATTGTTGTACAAACAAAACGCAACAAACAGTACAACACAAACAAAATGCCGTGTCTAACTTGCGGACGGTTTTTGTGTCTGCGACCGTTTGGACAGCTCTAGCGGAATTCAAATCTGTGTTGTTTTTAGTTCCAAATTCAAATTTATACACTGCCAGTACGTGATCTTACATATGGAGGACTAGCTGTGGCATGCGGCTTCACTCGGCCGGATACGTTAGTGTGGTATATAGCTTGTAAGATTCCTCGGTAAATGGGCTATCTATATGACAGCGAAATAATACTGCAACTTGGACGAATAGTTCCTGCGATTACTACGTAGATATTAACAAAGATATGAGATAGTTCACCATACAAGCGCTTCAGCTTTATAATTTTAGTATAGACCTCTTGCAGCATTGTGTATAAAATCGGCTAGTATGACCATAAAGGTAGTATAAGGTTGAACGGATGGCCCAAAGGAGGGATTTGTTAAAAGATGGCAGTTATTGCATGTAACTTGGCGGTGCGGGTGTTAAGGACGTGCGAGATCCTTCAGCATGTTAGCGTTATTGTCTACTTATTAAAATACTGTGCACAATTCATAACATTAGAAAAAAATTAGAAAAGCTTAAGAAGTTTTTATACGAATAAAGGATAAAAATAGGTCTCTCTATTTTTTTATAGCACAGAGAGACAAAAGAGCAGTCGCAGTTTATCGTATACGCCCATAAACATCCACAAGGTTAATGTTTATGTAGATGTTCTCTTCTTCACCCCATCCATCCGACTACCTCCGGCTACTCACAAACCCCATAAAACTCTAATAAAAAGGTCTCTTTGTGACGCATTTTCCTTTCATTACCTTTCATCTCACGCTTCAAAAGTATCCCTTACAAAATTTACATTTTAAATGCATTATGCAATTAAATTTACAATTAATTAAATAAAAGCGAAACTCCCGCAACTTCTCCCCTCAAAGGGAAGCGTGGGGAAATTGTAGAGGTTTTTTTAGTTTTCTTTGATCATCTTCAAAGTGGAAGTTTGGAAGTTTCCAATTGGCATTCCCGCTGTTCGCGAATTCTCACCTACTTACCGACATCTGCGTTGAAACTGTTTAGCATATTCCACGTGTTAGATGCTAGCCAGCGAGCACCCGTGATATTGTTTGATGTAGAATGAATAGGTATTCTCGTTGGCTCACTGAATATATATATCTTTTTAATTGACATTTTTTTTTCATTTCATTTTTTTCATCAATTTTTCATAAATAACACTATATTATAATGTTATTATTGAAACCAAAACTAGTTATAATAATAATAATAATAATAATAAATCTGTGGACTTTTACACACCACGTCAGCCTAGCCCCGTGCTAAGTACCGTAAGGACTTGTGTTACGGGTACTAGACAACGGAATATATTTAATATGTTTTATAAATTTAAGAAATTTTATATATATAAGATTTTTATTATAGAAATACATATAATACATATATAAACATCCATGACCAAGGCGGGATTCGAACCCGCGACCCCTGGCGCAACATGCTCCACTAATCCGAGCCCTGTACCACTGCGCCAGCCTCGTCGTCGTCAGTTAATTGATTAGTATTCATTAATATTAATTGATTATTTATTTATTTATTTTGGACACCAACAGTACAAACGTTATTCATTGATATTAGTTTTAGTTTCATTAATAAAACTATATTATAGTGTTGCCAATTAATAATTGATTTTTCAAAGTATCGTAAATGTCGGTTAATGAGTTCTTGCAGTAAGCCGACATTTATCCAATTTCAAAAAGAGGAGGTTCTATATTCGACTGTTTGTTTTGTAGTGTAGATCAAGATGCGTAAAAAGAGGAACTAAAATAATCGTCTGGTATTAGCTCCGATTTACTATCGAAGATTAGTTTGAATAATAAGATTGATTATGAAGTAAAAGTTGCATAAGACGCCAAAGCGACTAAAGCGCAATAAAGCGTTACATCGGGCTTAAAATGTTACGCAAGGAACGAATGAAAATATGAAGGATATATTTTTTCATATCGCCTCATTTACCATTCGATCCTTAATTATAAAAACATTTTCAATTTAGATTACGAGTACCAGAGGCCATTTATAAAATCCATTAGCCATTTCGAAATATAAAACGAATTAGTTGTAAAAGTGGAACAAATACAAGGAGCGGGAACTGATAATTCAATTTATTAATACTACAACTAGATCGAACGTTTAATTAAGTTTTGGCATTGACTGGAATATCAAAACAGCGGATTTTACAAGGAGGGTTCAATGTGAATAGCTTTTACGAACACTATCTTTTATTTTTTATTCACCCAGATTAAGGTTGGAAAATTTTTATGTTAGATCTTGTTCTATTTTGGCCGCCATTTTTAATACCTACTGCTCGCACTTATTTCATCTAATGCACGGAAATCTTCTCTTTTGGTCGACCGGGGAGAACACTATGAACAAATATAACACTTATTTCTTGAACCATAAGTCAAATATTACGTATGCTTTTTTGTGAAAATCCAGTCAATTTTTTTTGTCCTTTGTGAGTCTCATTAAGGCTAGTTTTTGTATATAAATTGTAGCTAAATTTAGACGACGCGTATAGCTACAATCAAACCAAATTTCATTAAAATTGAACCAGTATTTTCGGAAATCAACCCAGACAAATATCGTGATACTAGATTTTATCGATTAATCTAGAATCATACTCCTAAAATTCGGTTATGTATTGACCTTTATTTCAACTAGATGAGCCACAGGAAACTCAACACGCTGCAGCATAGCTGTCGCTTTACGGCGAAGTCATGTAAGCGAAAGGTGCCTTAATACCGGTACTAACAGGGAACCGGAGATACCGGTACTACCTTAGTAATAGGTACTACCTCTTTCTAAGGTATCTCCTTGATCATTTTATGCTACTTCCCTAACTGGCAGGGGCCAGACTAGGAACATGGCCCCAGTACGGCCCACGATGAAAGGTCTAAGGTAGGTCTCCCGCATTAGCCTTGAAGGAGTCTGGTTCTCGTTGAGGGACTGGACATTCGCCGGTGTGCTGTCGCTGATGGATTCGGGGCACTCCAGCATAGATCGATGGTACCCGCGGGGTTTTAGTGGGATTAAGCTTCACCGCGAGCCCCACATACCCCTCGCATCTCACCCTGGTTCGGTGGCAGTGCGTAAACGCATTTCGCCGCGAAAAAAATAACCTCCTTGGCCGTGCCGATTCGATGCAGCTGCTGAGCTGAACATTTTAAAAACTTCTCAGAACAGTTTTCCCAGTAGCCCACGGTACGCCAAAACCGAGTACAGATAACCGTTTTGATTTGTCCAGCAGTTTCTTGGCAGATGCCCGCGTTTTCATTTCGAACTGCACATCGGTTGCGACCCACAAACTTACCAAAAACAGCGCCAGTGCTTCTGCGTTATTTATCTGTTTACTGTGCGATCCAAATTTACGATCCGATTGGAATGCGCTCGGAAATATCCAATTTATCTAGTACCAGTAGACAGTCGGTCTGTCTAATCTGTCTGTCGGTGTCTCTGTCCGATTACTTTAAACTGCCTAGCGGTCTAGTGTCTTTTTTTCCTTAAATAGTATAAGGGGAAGACGAGCAGTCCGAGCCATTATCTTGACTACCGACGCCCATAGACATCCACATAGAGTTAATACAGCCTTTCTTTCACATCCCACTGAGCTGTTCCACATACGAAGTAGCAAAAAGAAACTTCAATAATAGTAATTAAAAATAACAAATAAATAATACAAATATCATTTTACATAACGGCAGGGTCTAAGACTGATTATTAAGATGTCTAGTAATCAAAACAACAGCAGGTAAGTAGGCAGATCTTACGAAATAACATAATAACGAATTATATAACCTAGAAAAAAGATTTCGAAACCCGGCACAGGCATACTTTACGTCGACCGGGTCTAGATTAGCTAAATGTCTGAAATTATAGAAGGCTCTAGAGAAAGGGCGCCGTTCCCTTGTCACGGCCGCCCGGTTGCGCACTCGCGCCATTTCTTAACGCGACCGCCGAATGTGAGGCTTAATGAAGATTTATTATCATCAGCCCCGTCTCGTCTAAGGGAAAACGTTTCTTTGAAGTAAAACTTATATACGCGCGCTTGATTTGGGGAGAAAGCTGGAAGAGCGTTACAAAAGTCACACATCGGTGCGGCCAATGGATGTTGTCATACAAATTCAATTTAAGTGAATCTTTGTAGTATAAAAAAAATAATCATAAGACATGTAATGTCATTGTTACTACGGTACTAGAAATCAATAATTAAGTTTTACTTCAGTTGTGTAGTCTAAAGCACACACTTTTTTATTTGTCTAATGAATTGATAATGTGCATTGTTTTAAAATATACCATAGTGTGTAACATTTTCAACGTTTATACAATTTTTGGTGAAAATTGAATTTGATAAGAACTTATATCGAAAAAATATGTAGCTTTACTACTGGACTGGACTGTTTGCTTTAGTTAGAGGTGCTTGCATGCATGCACTCGAATTGGGCCGGCACGGCCGGGGAGGTACCTTTCGCTTACACGAAACCAGTGTGTAAAGTGACAGCTGTGTTGTCGCGTTTCGCGTGGGGTGTATGTAGCCGGTGGCCCATGGAGGGAAGTGGAGAAAGGAGGGCAACGCATCTGTAAACATCTATGCGGATGTCCATGTAATTATATTGTAAACAAAAATACAAAAAAAAAAAAAACAAAAAAAAACAATAACTGCACTCAAATTATCAAAGAACTTATCTTAATACGAACTATTTTTGTCTAATTATTGATGCGCTCTACAACGAACTAGACCGGTGACATAGATTTGTACATGACATAATACTTAAGACGTTACGTCACTAAGTATACGCGAAGTCGCGGGGCACTGTGTTGTATGTAGCAACGTTATTGTGAAACGGAAAGGATGTTGTCGACGGTTCAGTGGCTTATATCGTCACCATCCTCTATAGTTTAGCAACAGTGACTGCTTCGCATGCAATGCAGCATCGCATTACTCTATATAAACAAAACCTTGTTGAGCCACCGGCTACTTGCACACCGCACGAAAAGCGACAGCACATCTGTCACTTTACGCCGGCGTAGTGTAAGCGAGAGGTGTCCCGGTCGTGGCCCAATTCGGCTACATGCATGCATGCAGCGTGGCACGACCTCTTGCTTATCGTTTATACTTGGAGTTCAACAAAACATTACCATTTATTTAGTAGGTATAGTTAACTACGGGAGGCCTATGTCAAGAGGAGGACATAAACTGGCAGCTGTTGCTGATGATGTTAGTAATCTAGTACCTTGTAATAGTTTTTTTATAGTAGAACAGAAATCTTTTGTTGATTTATGACACCAATAAACATCCACATAATTATTGTGCTGTGTTGTCCCCATCCATCCCTCCACTGCACTGGACCACTGTGTGTTTTATTTTTGTATTTTTTACTTTTATATTTCATCACTTCATGAGGCCCGCTGAGTTTGTTTCGTCGGTTCTTCTCAGGACAGAGTTAGGGTTGAACCAGTAGTAGATCAATTGTTGACGTTCAATAAGTAATTTCTGTAATTCTATTTTAAATAAAAACTTTTTCATGTTCATTTATATTTTCATTTTCACTAGAAATTCGCAAATCGCACAAGATGCGAGCGATAGCCAAGATATTACTTTACCGCTGTATGTGTGTGCCAGAGGTACCTCCCCAGTCGTGGTAGTCCAAGATACACTTTTATCTCATGGGGCTCGCGTGCCGATCCGAGACAGTTTAAAAGCAGTTCTGCTTACCTTGCTCCACTTGGAGTGCGTAAAGTTCACATGCGTTATATAAAAACTTGTCTCCAATTCGGTCAAACTAGTATTAACTTAGGTAACGCTTGTGCAAACGATTATATGACTTGTGCCAAAGGATTTAGAGATTAAATTAAAATGTATCTGTTGATTGGTGTATTTGCTAAAGATAATATAATAATTAACTGATATCCAATAACTTAAAATTAAATTGTAAAACAAAAAAGCCATCGCAACATTTTAAAATATATTTTAGCCAATGTCACTCGTCTTATCAAGTTATATATATCATATGTTAAGATCCGTTAATTGAGGCTGTAGCGTCCTCGAAGATGCTGCCACCTTGTCGGGTGAGGGTCTCGCGTGCCTCCGGGATCCCCTGGGCCAAGGGTTTTCAACACGCGGCTCGCGGGCCTGGCATTAAATAAACTAAGTACATTAAGTTTACACATTGCTTTTTAATTTGATTTAGTTTTTATTAGAATGTTATTGCATGATTGCGGCCCGCCAAACCAATATATGTATATTAAGCCCCTGACTTCAAAATGATTGAAGCCCTGTCCATCATAGCCCAAGGCA
>LUGF01048990.1:175023-193022 GCA_001625245.1 Calycopis cecrops | reverse complement strand
CCCCCCCCCCCCCTCCGTGGACCACCAGCTACTTATAAACCGCAAGAAGCGGTACAACTGTCACTTTCTATATTGGCTTAAAGGTCAAAAGAAGGAGACAGTGGTGGCTTTGAAATACCCAACATACTTAAACCACATTGTCATACTGGAAACTCACTGTTAGTTAAACAAAACTAACAACGCAAGTAAAGATAGAAGATATGAAACATCTAATAGTAATAATTAATCAGTTATCTTACCTGTTTACTATATAATAATATGTATATAATTTCTCTTTTGATTATATAACTCACCATCTGATCTTGTATTTTATCTACTCAGGCTAAACGCAGATCCCGCGAAGAACCCCTACGTGCCCAAACGCAAGGTAGAGGAGCCCGTGGAGCCGCAGGGCATCTACTACAGGCTCAAAAATTAAGTTAACCTAAGTTATAGTCTTCACAAAACACAAATAATATAAGCGCCTTGAAAATAAATTAGCAATACAAAAATAAGAACATTCTCTATAAAAGAAATAAATTTATATTTATAAAAGCCTTAGACTAAATAATAAGTATCTAAGATAAAAGCCATAGACTTTCTATGATAAAAGCATAGACTTAATAAATACTTTTTATTTAGTCTATGTATAAAAGTTACCACCATTATTTAGATTATCATAAAAATAAAGTATTTTGTAGTCATTATTTGATTTAATAAATTAATGAAAACACGTCACTTTTTAGATAAAATTATTGAAGATGCATTGATATAAAAAATAATATCTATTAATTATGACTGAATTATTCGCCAGTGACTTTATAAATACAAAAAATGGTTTCAATCAGAAAATAAATTGATAAAATTGAAATCACTTCGCCGAGATTGTGCTCACTCAATTAGCACAAGGTTTTTTGAAACTACGGAAGTTTGTTTTAATAGACTTTCGTAAATTACTTTCGCTAGAATTCTCTGAGTTTTATTTCTTTTCAGGAGTTAAAAAATGTTACTACATTGAATAACTACTTTTAAGGGAGTCGATATAACATTATTATCATCTACATTTACATAAACATTTTAGTATTATTAAATGGTATTGATGCAGTGAAAAAGTGACTATTAAATTATTAGACATTTTTTTATTAGGCCTTTATATATCCTGCACAATATTCATATCTAATATATTGCCTGCTCATTCCATATCCATTATCGGTGTAATTGTTCTGCATTTTCTCATATTTAATACTCATTATTATGTAATTATCTACTGCTTTGTATAATCAAAAGTTTCATATCATTCATACATATTTATTGCACAAATTGTATCCTACGTATCATTACACATTATTTCATGTGTTCATATTTTTGACAAATTATTATTAAGAGTATTTAAATAAATAGCAGTACGTGAATAATTAGTATTTTTTTCCTAGCCTCTAATTAAGCTTTATAAAATACTAGCTGCGCCCGGCGGTTTCACCCTTGTAAATTTCGATCCCGTGGAAAATAGAAAATCATCCCATTTTTCGGAACAAAAATCCATTCTATGTATTAATCCAAGTTACCCTCTACGTGAGTGCCAAATTTCATGAAAATCGTCTCAGCAGTTTTTGCGTGAAAGAGTAACAAATAAACAAACAAACATACAAGCTTTCGCTTTTATAATATTATACGAAACACAAATATTAGTAGGACTAGCTTAGCCATACTTACTATCTAGTACTGTAGTTTATGGTAAGCCGTAGATTGGACAGAGGGATCAGAACGGCAGTACGACTTTGGATGACTTAAGACGGCTGCTGGCTTATCACCGTGGGGCTGGAAGCTGGAGGCCTTGAGATCTCAAGAATCATCTGTCAACTCTGTGGTACTACAAAACATGTCCTGAGTACTTCCACTCTACGATATGAATATGAAACTCAGCACTCGATCACGAGTCATTAAATCAGTTATACAGAAGCACCC
Source organism: Calycopis cecrops (assembly GCA_001625245.1). Classification (NCBI taxonomy): domain Eukaryota; kingdom Metazoa; phylum Arthropoda; class Insecta; order Lepidoptera; family Lycaenidae; genus Calycopis; species Calycopis cecrops. The sequence continues at coordinate 191,078 of LUGF01048990.1, read as the reverse complement.
AGTTGCAACGTATGGAAATGTAAAAGAAACAAAGTTCCAGAATCCAGCGCCGCTGTCAATTACCGCCCGTACTGCTGTACAGCTGCACGGGCGGACAATAGTGAATTTCGCTTTACAATTTTACAAACATTCGGGCGCTAATTGAATCGCGAATTGTTCAAGAAAATGCAGGCGTTTGAGCGTTCGCAGGCGCGATGCAGCGAAATGTTTTTGTTCCGGGTGTTGCTGACGATTGCGACTGAATGTTGTGTTCAATCACAAAGTTTGGTAGAAATGTTACGCGCTCACAGTTGTGCACTATAATGTTGGGTGTAGCTGGCTGGTCTGTATATAGAAGGATAGACGGAAAGAAATACGTCTAGGGAAAATGATTAACGTTTATTTTGATTTTTGTTTATGTGTAAAAAAAACTAAATTAAAATATATGACAAGTACTTTGGTGTGTTTATTTTTATAAGAATTCTACCAGAAAACCCTTGAGAATTTAAAAATTGTAGTGAATTTAATGCAAAAACGATAAAAACTAACATTTTTATTTTGCACCAGCATCATATGAGCGGTAGGCGTCTTCCGTGCAGACCCAGTACAGATACAATGCAGACATTACCTCTTCCGAAAATACATATAACATAACTAAGTACATGGTTAGTCAAGTTATAAATATGGTACTGATGCGAAGTTAGGTTGAGCTTTGTTATGTTTAATCAGAAACAGAGACTAACGAAAAAGACAGAATAAAAGACATCTGTGAAAAAGTGTCAGTCTGCTTCTCCGAACTCCCGTACACGCTGTACAAACATTTGTTCCAAAATTTTTGTAATCTACAAAGAAAATAAAGTAAACGCGCCGGTGGATGTCTGCTCTCATCCGCCTCCATTATTATTAATCCCGGCTGCGGATAACGGAACAACTTAACAATTCCACTAGCCTTTTCATTAAAATTTCCCTGTTTCCGGCGGGGAAAATTACAGGGGAAATTGTATACGAAAAATTATGTTGAGTCATTAAAAAAAGTCCGCACTTTGGACGGACGGTGTTCACGCTAACACGGAAAGGTAAAGGAAGACGACGACGCAGACTAAGTACACTTTCAGAAAGTGGAATATTATGTGTATTTATTATTTAAACAATCAATGTGTATCTGACACTACAATAACTTAATAACTTATCCTACTATCTAACCCAATGTTACTAGCATTTGACGGCATGATTACGATGTCATTAGTATATACTCTGTAGTCTATATAATGGTTTGGAAAAGGGTGAAAATTTCTAGCTTGTATCTTGTTAAATAATGTCCTCCTAGTGGTATTTTGTCCAGCTATGAAAACTAGCCCTTCTGGGCAAAATGCAAACTACACCAGTGCACTCTCTTTTCGTCCTTTCACTTTTGGAAAAGATCACGAAACTAAATAATTTTCAGTTTTGGTGTTGTCTATAGACATACATATAGCCACCTATATAACTTTGTGACAGTCATATAAAGTCTATACCTACCGGACCTTTGCTGCCTACTTTATTATAAAATGAATTTTAAAGTGTAAACAAGCCGACGCTGTCATTATGTCACCAGTAACTTTTTAATTTCTTCTTCTTCTCGCTGGACTTGATCTTTCCATGGTATGATTGTATTGTACTTACTTTCTTTTATTTTTATCTTAAGTTTAAGTTATGTATGTATACGTATATATTAAGCACGCCCTCATCTCCAAGCAATATATATCTAAAAGATGGTTGCCTGGAAGATATTGCTTTATAGCAATAAGGCCGCCTAATTGTACATTGATATTAATATTTAGATATATATATTTAAGTGTTTAATGTTTGGTGTGCAATAAAGAAATATTTATTATTATTATTTATTATGAAAATAAATAATTTTCTTTTTCAAGTAAAAATAAAAGTATAATTATCTATGCTCATGATAACAGAATAAATCTGTCCAATAAATTGCCAGCCGATAAAAAGCAAAAAAAGAAAACAACTCGGAAGACGGCAGAAACGCGGATGTAGAAGCGAAAAAAATATAACTCTTGAATTTGCATTTATTTACACCGCGCCAATATTTCACTCTCATCAATAAAATGTTCCCCGTCTCCCGGAACGACGCCATATTAATTTTTAAATTGAAAACTCCATCGGCGTATTGCAAAAATTTAATTCAATTAAGTTGATACACACCTAGAGAGCACTTCACCGTAGATATTATAGGGCGAGAGCTGCGGCTTTGAGGTGCTCGTTTTGTGAGAGTGCAAGTGGTGCAATGCAGCTGGATAGTAGCAGATCGTCTTGGGGCGTAACTAGCTCATATAAGAACATAAAATTCAACTTAACAGCATTTAAGTATAGCAAAATTTGATAGTGTTCACTTGAAGAATATTTTGAAATATTTTCTAAATCTGGTTAGGTGACTTTTTCAGTCCACGACTTGCTTTGGAGTGTAAATCCTTACATTATATCTGCCGCCTGAGTCTTGTTCATTACGTGGGTACATTCGTAAAGTTCTTATTGGAAAAAGGGATGAGGGAGGAGAGAGAGAGAGAAAAGAGAGAGAGGAGAGAGAGAGAGAGAGAGGGTAGAGGAGAGATAGAGAGAGCTTAAGTTTGCATAAATAATTGTTCTGCGCAGTTGGCTAACAGAGACGGCCACTGTAGTCTAAAGTCGGCTAGGAGAAAGTTAGTCCTCACCTTTTTGGAATTAATAAACTCTCATATATTACAAAATAAGGAACATCCGTCACAGGCTCTCAGCCCACAAGTTGGTAACTGTACTTTACTTAAAAGATACTCAATTATATTAATTAATCAACTGATCGAGCTTCATTTAGCAAATCACCGCTCGTTCGGCTCACGCGCGATCTCTAATGGACATGGAATAAGCATCGGCTCGTGATCATCACCTCGAGCTAAGTAATGGATGTGCTTTACTTAATTAACGGAGTCATGTTCGTGATCGTACGGATTTAAGGAGCGCGATTACTGCAGTTTCAGATTGTTTGTGGTTTAGACCGAATTTCAAGTACAGCCAATGTCTGCTGAAATGAAATAATATAATCTCTACTCACTGATTGTTTATAGTCAATACTATAGCCCGTATACGAAGCCCGTAACCAATGGTCTAATGGGTTAATCTTACGATAGCTAGCCCAAAGTAGGAAGACCAGAGGGAGTTTTAAATGCTTTTAAGTATTTTTGGTGCAGGCTGAAATCTACAAAGCATTCTTAGACTTACCTCGGTCACTTATTTTGTGTTGATAAAAAAAAAATCTTACATTCACCACATTGCAGACACATAATAGCGCACCAAAAACTTTTTTCAAAAGATTTCAGCATTTCACAATAGTATCGGTAGGCGTAACTGATGAGTGATCAGTGATATGATATGTCGTAATCTTTATGGATTTGTCTTGCTCCACATTTATTACCTCTTCACACCCCGGCTGTGAAGAAGATTCGTTTTTTTTTACGATATAGGAGGGCAAAAGAGCTGCCGGAGCCATTTTCATGACTACCTACGCCCACAAACAGCCGCATAGAGGCTATACAGATGCGCTGCCTTCCTTTCTCCTCCCACCTCCATGGGCCACCGGCTACTTACACACCGCACGAAACGCGACAGCACATAGCTGTTACTTTATGCCAGTCTCGTTAGACTTTGTAGCAGCCTTCCCCGGTACCTAAAAAGAAAACTGGAAACATATTAACACGTTTAATACGATAAATGTGATATAATATTGAAAGCGCTTTGTGAATAATGTACGTTTGCAGTGGACAGCGTGCAGCTCCGGGCGTACAACATCTATTACACGGCGCGCCGCAAACACGACGCGAAATGTTAAACGAACGAATTAATATTAAACTAGCCGTGCTGGTATTAAATGTGCAGCGTATTGTGGACATATTTAATTGAAATTGATAATGTTGTGAAACAAAACTGTTTGTGAGGGAGTTACCCACGGAGCAAATACATTTAAATAATTTAACCACTTATACGAGAAAAAAGAAAACATTAAGTACTAGAGCAATGCAGAGCGTAGTATCTGTATTTACTGCGTTTAATCACCTATAAGTGGCGCGTGGGCTTGTTGAAGTGAGAGGAGCTTAAGAGTCATATTTAGAACGACAGACGGCTGATACCTATATAACAAAAAAAAATCATCAAAATCCGTCCAGTAGTTTTTGCGTGTGCGCCGCACAAGTAACAGACAGAATGACGTCTTCTACAGTTTTATTATATGCATAGATTTGGCTATCAACTTATTACTTAATTAGGCATTTAGGTAGATTTGAGAATGTCTCTGATCAACAGGAAAACATTTCTGTAGCATAAACTGTGACTTTGTAGTAGTCCCAAGTCCAAAACGGAACCTCACGGTACTACTAGACGCGTGCGATATCTGTAAATAATTTAATTTTTACTAAAAAAACAGCAACGTAGAATTATCCCTGGATTACAGCTCATCTACTAAATAGGTTTTAACCCCGTAAATGATTTCGCAATTTTAATTTCTCGTAACAACCTCGTCTGTGGCCGAAGGAGAGTCATAAATAAGACGAGCTAACACCAGCGGTAGATACGCGGGAATCTATGGAGCTTATAAACCACTCGGAGTGTATAAATCGCGCTATAACACCATAGCTGGTGTGTGGCGAAATTTATAGTACACCTGTGAGTACGGCGCTTAGTACCGACCGCCGGTCTTACCGTTAGCTGTCTTGGAATTGAAAATATATTAATCTACGTGGATTATACTTATCCCCTTCACGTATACGGGGATAAGTTTACGGGATATCGTCTCTGAAGCCTTTGTGTAAGTTACAATGTTTTTAATGTAAACTTTTGCAGTAAAACAGAAACCTGCTACCTGTATATGTTGGCGTTGCACAATGGGTATTCTATGCCGAGAGTTTGTGATCAACTTGAATTGATCGGACAACTTAATAGACAATTGGGCGTTTAATCAGGTGTTAAAACGGGGATTGCTCGATTAACAAAGTAAGTATACATAACGTGTAGTGTAAGATATGTAACATTTCCGTGGTGAATAGCAGCTATGCTTCACTTTGCTTGTATTTATAGAATGTTGGTAAAATTTTTGCAGTATAGAACTATCTCCACTTCTGTGGGAAATTGGTCTAACTTTCCACTCCTCCTGCTTTTTCGTTTCCATTAAATTACAATATTTCTTTAGCTTGTGCTCATAAATTGTTGTCGCTGTGGCTAGAGACAGGAGTAGCAGCATGGCGCGCACTTCCCATTGCCGCTACTGAACACTTGCTCATTTATCTACACGTTCGTACACTAAATTGTTAATGCGAGAATCAAGTTTGTACAGCAGTAGCTACTTAATATACGAGTATTATTAACTCGGTTATCGCGCCGTCTAATGTCTACGTCACAACATTATGACACATTTCCATTTGCTTGTTCGCCAGCTAATTAGCCTTAAAGCACACGACGATCAAGACAGGAACGTTACTGTACATATGTGCTGTTTATTGTGCATAAATTGTTATCTCTGTTTGCTATATAGTTAGTCTAATCTCAATAGGGTACTGCATCTTACAATATCCTCTGTAAGATGCAGTACCCTACGGCATTGTGCCAGAAGAACCTCCGCACACACGATACGGCTACAAAACGACAGCTATCCTATCGTGTTTAGTGCGGTTTGGAAAGTGGAAAGAAGGAAAAAACGTCTGTTTCATAATTATACTGATGTCTCTTATTATACCGATTAATTAGTTTCCTCCTTTATACTAAAATGTTCTCAATATTTAGTAACAGCAAACTTTATTTCCTTTACGTTTCTCCAGGCACGCTACTCAAACAGTAAAACGCACAGAACCTTAGCAAACACAAAACACGCTGTTGCAAAGAACTTTTATGTTTTTGTGAAGCAAACGGCGAAATTGTTCAAACTTGTGTTTGGTGCTGTGCATTACAAGAGGGAACAGAATTTACGACAGGACCGTGTAAGGCACTTTTTACAACGGCAACGCTTAGAAGAAATCAAATCAACTAGACACATTTATATTACAGTATTTATAACGTTTGTTCTTTCATATTATATTATAATCGTTAAACTGAATACACAATTATTTATCGGTAAGGAATATTAAGGAAATATGATTTTAGTACTACAGTCAATTTTTCATATCAGCCATACTTATTTGCTTTGCGAAATCGAGTAATACAGTTATTTTTTTCTGAGATAAGAGGTTACTGACTCTCTACTCTTATCAACTCTGTGGCAAATTTCATGGAAATTTTCCAAATCCCAGGCAGCATTCTCGTTGATCAGTAGTCTTCTTTAAGAATAATATATATGCCTACAAACATTCCTATTCAAATATTACATAGCACTAAGTACAATAACAACTCAGTCCGCCATTTAGGGCAGCAGTTTTTTCGATCAGTGCTGTGCTCGACACCACAATGCAATGAACCGAAATGAACAAAGTTAATAAGCGAGCTAAAAACTCTTCCGACAACAGGCAATTATCAAGCGGTGGCGTTTCAATCAACTTGAAGCCGTAAACAAGTCAACAAACACGAAGACCAGCTAACAACACTTCAACACTTGGAGTTCGAACAAATATCAGCTTGTTTATTTGTTATTCGCTTACTACAAGGGGAAATTTCTAGAGGAAAACAATTCTTGAGGATAGTTAGACATTTGTAAGATTTCCGTTGTTGCGTTTCAGTCAAATTGGGTCGGCACCTCTTATTTTAGACTTTTTTAAATTTTATGTTATAAGGGAGCCTTTTTATGACTACCGACGCCCATAGACATCCGCATAGAGGCTATACAGATGCGCTGCCCTCTTTTCTCCTCCCACTTCTCGCGCACGAAACGCTTCACTTTACGCCGGTCTCGTGTAAGGGAGAGGTACCTCCCCTGTCGTGCCGGTCTAATTCTACACTTCTCCTACATTCTCTTCCTAATGGAAGAATTGTTACGGCGTAAACTCGAAACATTGGTTTGTTTTGGTTTTTCGTTTTTCCAAGCGTAACCGAAAACCGTGCGTTATACATACCATTCTCACTATTTTCGTAAGGCGAATATGGCGGTTCATCATCATTCAAAAAGTGATCTTAAGCGCATCTGTATGGCCTCTATGTGGATGTCTATGGGCGTCGGTAGTCACGAAAATGATTCCGACTGCTAGTTTGCCTCACTATACCATAAAAAAGAAACCACAAGTGGTTCACCATCTAAATATAGTCATTTCCCTCTATTTTGTCGTACATCTCTTAAATTTTTTTTCCACAATAATTTTCAAGTATTTTCATATTTACGAATCGCATAGTAATTTCCGGAGCTTGAGTGAGCTAAAAGTAGATTTTTATCAGAGTTGTTTCGCGACAAATTTGACGGCATATAACGTTTTGTATTAAAGGTTGGGTTTAAGGTTACTTACTTCTGCTGCAAAAAGTGCTTAAACGGACTACAATAGGTGGGATCAGCTGATACTGGCACCTTTCACATGGCGCCGTTTTAAAGTGAGTATGCTGTTGCGTTTCCCTCAATGTGCCTTCCTGGTATATTCAGGAAAAGATGGAAGAAGGCCAACGCATCTACATAACCTCTAGGCAGGTGTCTGAGTGTCGGTAGCCTCAGCCAAACGGCTTCGACTGCAAACTATGAAAAAAAAACAACTTTAACGATTGTGTTTAGTAATATAATTAATACCAACAACATAAAACTAAAAAGTTTGAGAAGAAGTGTTGACCCTGAACGCGCTAATCTTTCTCTCTATGCGTCCGACTTGCTAAATCCTTTTGGTGTTAGATTGGCCATTTCATGAGGAAGATTATTAGCAATATTAACACAAGGCCTTGTGGGAACGGTTACGCTGGTAACACGAGTGAAACTGGAAGGCGCTACTATACCAACGTAATTTCAAAAATGTCAAGTTGCACACTAGAATACACTTCTCAAATGGAAACGTTCTCTGTTACAACATTTAAACATGACTTTGTTATTTTCAGCTGAGTTCAGCGTGCAATATTAAATCCATATGTCGGAGAGCCGTTGAACGTTCTAGAATTCTAGTGGTAATATTAGATTTATTGAGATATCAAATATATTATGTGGATTGTTGGTTATTAACTAAGTTCGGCACTCACTATGCTAAATAGATTGCTAGCTTCGGATCCCACAGTCGACATGTTCACAACTAATACGAAACAATTTCGTAAATCATGTTACATGTATTTTAAAAATATTTTTATTACTCTCAGCTGGCTTCTCACTGCGCGTGTTAGCCCGCGCCGCGCCGCGCCCGCACGTGCTCCGCGCAGTGTAAAGAGCTAGACGCGGCGCGGCGCGGGATGGCGCGGCGCGGCGCGACCTATCCGCTAAAAGTCGGTAACTTCAAAGGCGCGGCTCTGGCTCGCGAATGTAGGCGATCGATACATATATACATATATACACACATTCATCCACCAACCAACGGTACGCGTCGCACCGCGCCAGTTTCCGTTGGGTGGCGCGGTGTGTCGCGTGGCGCGTCGTTGTGCGTGGAGCGGCGCGGCGCGTAGTAGCACGCGCAGTGAGAAGCCAGCTTAATATTATTGTACCTCATTATTGATTGTAATGTAAAATTTTCTTCTCTGTACGTCTTGGTTTTTACTGTTAGTGCAAAGAGTTGTAAAATTGAAATAAATAAATAAGTTAATTTTATAATATACTAGCTGTTATATTCGCGGCTTCGCTCGCGTTGAAGCCCTTCAATATATATATCAACGAACATTACATTCAAATAGAACTGCAAAAGAATTCCAAGATCTGCTACAATTTTTGACCCTTCTACAATTTTTTTTTAAATAAGAGTATCCTATGTCAATTCTTTAACCTCCAGGTGGACTTCATGACGATCGATTGAGTAATTTTGGCGTGAAAGCGTTGCAAACTTACATTCACATTGATAACATTAGTAAGGGTATCGTGCTTTACATGCTTCATGATCATTTGCTTTCTTTTAAACGCTCTTGGCCATATATTAGTTTCTACCGCAGCTATTCCGGAGTAGCTAGGATCGACGACCACTACGACGTCTATACCCCATTGACCAAGTTATCTCAGGGAGGCCCAAAATAGGAAATTTATCAAAAGAAAATATAGTGATTCCAATTTCATCAATTCCTTCATTTGATTATTTACTCGAATTTCACCCCCGATACCTTAAACTAACTAAAGAAGTTAGTCGTCAACCAACTGTGCCCCAGCCGACCCCTTGATATACGGTGAAAAATAAGGGGTAATTTTCCCCGTCGAAGCGGGCAATTGCGTTTAGTTGGCTTGACGCCTCACAGGCCTTTAATGCCCTTCTCTTGATACTTTGTTGACACTCTCCTTGTACTGGACGTCTCGAGAATGTTTATGGTTTGCGAGATATCATAATTAAGTGAAAATGAATACTGAAATTGCTTTTCCATAACCCATTTGATAATGACACTATAGACCTACTAATAAGTGGGTTTTAACACCTACCCAACATTTCCTCCTCAGGAGAATATTAAATTTTGTGGCGCCACTAAAGCTTCAATGTTCAGAGTATTGGAAAATGTCAAATATTAAATCTTGCGGCTATATTCATAGCACTATAAAAGCTGTCATCTCATAAATAGAATGTAATAAAAATTCAAATAGATATTCTATAAAGAGACTGGTATTATATCCAATCAATTTAAAAGTAAAATCAATTTTAAAGTAAAATCAAACGCCATTCGAAATTCAAATATGATTCATTGCCGGATAGTTTGTCTTGTTGATTCCAGAGACTGTATCGCATTAAAGTCTCCAGTTTTAAGTGGGAGAGCAACGAGTAAATTCCATTATGGCGCCATTAAATATGCGAGAACGATTCTCGGACCGAGCACTTCCAGCCAGTTTGAAGTGCAATAGACGAGTAATAAAAACTCATGACCACAGATAAAATCGGCCAATAGCGAGATCACGTGACCGGGGTCCTTATCCGAGACTGTAACTTCTTTATTTGATGCTTCATAATGCAGTAAATCAAGTGGATTGTTCAAACTTCACGCGTCCATTAAATACTCACGTGTTGATCGGTGGTGCACAAGCTAAACACGTGGACTAACTACACAGTTTGAGATATTATTTTCAACGTATTGTATTATGATAAATTAATGATGATCGTATGGATGTTGTACAGATATTTTTTAATTAATTAATTAAATATGATGATTTTTGTTAACAATATAGGCAAAGCTAAACTTAATCGATCTTTCTATGAGCTAGTCACCATTAGTTGTCTCGTTCGTAAAGTTGAGGCGCGAAATTTAAAAAAAAATAATGGCTTATGAAGCTTTCATATGAAATTACTTTAAAATAAATAATTATTTGTTTATTTAAATACGACTCTTATTAAAGAACCTAGTAGGGGAAAGCTAGGGAATACTCGCTGGTTTGGCAATTAGCAATCAACATCCACTGGCAACAATAACTACACACGTCATAATTAAAGTGCAGCCGAACCCTTCAAACGGCTATTCGGAACGCGATCGCAACGTGATTGGGCTGTCATGAAGAAAATCGCAACGAAATCGATTACGAACCGTGCGACGGAATCCGAGGGCGGCGGCGAGGGTCGGAAACCCGGTTAACGCTTCCATTTGCGGTGTTTTACCAAATTAGCCGGCGCGATATTGCGTTTGGGCGCAAATCTTATTTACCACCTGCCTAATGGAGATACGCAATTTTCATAGTTTCGTAGGCTTTTCGTGATGGTTGAGCTGAAATAGACGATCGTCGAGTCCTAGGCCCTTGCAAGTTAATCAAAAGATCGGCCATCTTGAGGGAACATATAAAATTCCATTCCAAAATATTTTTTAGAATAATGATAATTTTATAAAGTAGTTCCTTAATAGTTCCTTAAATCATTTTTAGGATTCCGTATCTCAAAGAGAAAAAACTGAACCCTTATAGGACCGCCCTGTTGTCCGTCTGTCTGTACGTCTGTCAAGACCTTTTTCTCTAAAACGCGCGAAGGGATTAAGCTGAAATTTTTGTCAAATAGGGGGTCAGTTACGTCTTGATGCCTTGAAAAAATCACTCTTCTAAGTTAACGCAATAAAAAGTTATAGCCAATTATGCACAAATAATAGACGCCTAATAGACGGTTGCGGCTTACATTTAGTAGGCGCCTTACAGTTATAAGTTGATAATGATTTTTCCAATGATCTACACATAATTTACTAGTTTTCAGATTTATTCCTATATATGTGTTATAAGTTATTACGTCTTGCCAAATTTCACAACTCCAGGTCAACGGGAAGTACCCGATAATTTTTTGGTTTTCGACAAAGTACGTTTTCATACTAAATTTGTACATAATTGGCTATAAATTTTTATTGCGTTAACTTAGTAGTGTGAATTTTGTCAACTTACACGGCAGGCGTAAAGTTGCAATAATTGAAAACCATGCATTACGTTTGGATTGTTCTTTCCATTCATACGGAACCCTCGGTGTGCGAGTCGGACTCGCACTTGGCCGGTTTTTTCTCTTCAACTATCTATTTAATACTTAGCTCTAGCATAGAAAATATTCATTTTGCTCAGTTCAAATGGAAACCGTATTTTTTAACTTTGATCGTTCTTTAAAAAAATACATTATCCTGTAATATATATATATATATATATATATATACCGGGTGTTCCAGACCACCCGTCCAGGCTGATTATTTCGAAAAGTTTAAAAAAAAAATCAAAACAAAAAAATACGTGTCAAATATTTTTTGAAACTCTATCAAATCATACCAAAAACACCCCTCACCCCCAACCCCCTCTTAGGGGTAGGGGGTGCAAATTTAAAAATTCAAATGGAATCCCGTATTTTTTTTGCAGATTCGGATTTTTTATCGGAGATTATTTTTGTTTTTGTTTTGCTTTGAACTAATTCTGTTTTGTTTTTGTTTTTATTCATGGTTTTAGTTTTGTTTTTGTTTTTATTTTTGTTTTTGACTTTGATTTTTGTCAAAATCAAAGAAAATCGTTTTTTGTCGATTGCAGCGCCATCTATGGCGAATCAAAAAAAATGTTCCAGACAAAATGTTTGTCTTTTTTCATGATGAATCCGTATCTGCAAAAAAAAAATACGGGTTTCCATTTGAATTTTTAAATTTGCACCCCCTACCCCTAACAGGGGGTTGGGGGTGAGGGGTGTTTTTGGTATGATTTGATAGAGTTTCAAAAAATATTTGACACGTATTTTTTTGTTTTGATTTTTTTTGAAACTTATCGAAATAATCAGCCTGGACGGGTGGTCTGGAACACCCGGTATAGCTATAAGAGCATTAAATACCTTTGAGACGCATGCTCAACATCGGATTATATTTCGAGTTCATATTTCATATGTGTATAAATAGACGCAGTCAGGGGCATCGGATAGTTATTAATATTAATAACCTCAGAGGGTCGAGAAGTAACTGAATTAGTGGAATTTACTTTGAAAAGTGAAGTCCGTTTTGGCCCGAGGGAGAAGTTTATGGAGGGTCTGCCATGAACTAAGCGATCACTTTATGTGATTACCGCTTTGTTGGCTGCGCACCCGTCCTGGGTTCGAGTCCCTGCGGTCAGACATGTAATAGTTACGGGGAGAATGAAATATTGTAATGAAAAAATGTATTGAACTTCTAAGATTTGTTTTATTGGAGAAAACTGAGCAACAACCCTCGATATTGTGACAGACGCCCATCCCCATCGTCACAGGGCTGTAGACATAATTATTATTCAAGCGAGTTTTAGGTTTTGTTTAGAATATTACTTGTACATATTTTTCTTTCAAAATCAAAGAATCGTTTATATGTTAGACTTTATCACGTACTTAGGCTGGTTTTAGTGTCACGCGGACCGTCCGTACGGACGCTCCGCGCATGCCGATCTGTATTACAGCTACGGAATGTTTAAACTTAGCTGATTTTTGCACATTTTGTATCTATTATGTCATAAGTGTTTTAATAATTGTTTGTTTCCCAAATAAAACAAAATAAAATAAAATTTATTTTACCGCTCCGCGCGGACAGCTCCGTGGCACGGACGCGCCATGCGGACGGCTGCGGAGCTGTCCGCGCGGACGGTCGTCCGTACGGACCCGTCTGCATTACATATTTTATTTTATTTTATTTTATTTTGTAGTGCGTGTAGTGCGCTAGAAATGTATGAACAGTATGCGTCGTTGTCTCTAACCTAACTCCTGTACATGGACGATCTCGTTGCGGCCAATGATGCAGCCACAATACAGTTCTGGCCAGCAAGAGTTTAGACTGAACCATCGAAACGACAGGAAGAACCACTTATGTTTATTTAAAGCCAAAAGTCTGAGCAAATTTGTCCCGCTTTACCCTCTACGTTTTGGATTGGCCATAGACATAATAACGTCACTCGTATTCGTCGAAACACAAAATGGCGGTATTAGATCAGCGCGCGGATATGAAGGTGTGACGGCTCGCGGCCGAGTTGATCTCGGGGACGAGAGCGACACGCGGGGAAATGTCGAGGAAATGGGCTCGAGTGGTGATTGATTTTTCACTTCAGGAGCTAGGCCCAAGCGATTATGTCTTAATATCAGACAGGTAATAGGTAAAGCCCAAAATAGTCCGATAATTCCGGTAGGTAATTTGGATATTTTTTTTTCTGGTAAGTATAGTTCGTAGTTATAACTAAATAGCCCTTGATCATCGCCATTTAGAATTAATAACACCTAACAATTATTCTGAATGGCAATAGCCTATTTAGGTATATGGAGCATAAAATATATAAATATATATATATATATAAATATTCTCGAAGTTATATTATATTAAGTACTAGCTGTATCCTGCGGTTTCACCCGCGTCATATGATTACTTTCACCCTCTTGGGGGTTGATTTTGTAAAAATCTCTTCCTATGGTTACTTGACAACACTTGACGAATTTCAGGTAGAGTTGTTTCTGCAGTGCGTTGATATATAAGTCAGTCAGTTTTGACTTTTAAGTTAGCTATGCTCACACGAGAGGTTTCAGAAGAAGTAACTAAAAAAATTCCTATGTTACTTACATACACACACATAAACATGCAAAAGGGTTCCTTTTTTCGTCGTTGTCTAAACAGATAAATAAAGCTCTGTGGTAGCCGTGAGACGGTTTGTTGGAATATTTTTTAATTTAAGAGCACTCTTGTGCAACGTGGTCAGCTCTCTTATTTTATTAACTAATTTCGAAAGAAGGACGAAATTTGGCTGTATTTTTATTTTATTCCAAAATTATTTAGGAGTTTATAATGAAAACTAGACAAATATTCTTTCATAAAAGAGCATCTTACATTGGATCGACTTTTAAACTAAGTTTATATTCTGCTGCAGTGCTGTAATAGGAAATATCTTCACATTAACCGCCTTATTAATAGACATAGCATAACTTTATCCAAGCATTTACCTAGTATTAAACTGACATCCGTCAAATTCCATTCTGTTTTATTGATATGGAATTTAGTAGTATTTAAAACTAGTTTAATGCTTGGATAAAGTTAATCTATGTTTATTAATAAGGGGGTAATAATGTAGGCTGATTATAAAAAAAATCGCATATGATCTTATTTTGAAGAGGTTCAACCGTAGAAGTGGGGAATAAATACAGATGAGGAAAATTAAAAATGAATATTGAAAAATACACAACACACTAAAACAACTATCAAGTGAACTAAGAAAATCATCGAATATTTCGTAACGCCAAAGTTCCTCTGGCGCGCACTATTATTTAATATTTCTCCACTGAATGTTATTTTGTGGCGTCAGCAACATTAAATGTATTGTCTTTTGACCGAGCAACTCTAATATTTCATACTCGGGAGCTGTTTGAACAAGGTAAATCCGTATCAACGTCGACTTTAAACTTTGTACGGTATCCGAGTGTGGAAAGTTGGCAAACAAACATCGGCCGATTGTCTCGCAAACATACATATTAATTTCAGCTTCATTTAAATATCAACAGCTCACACATTTCAATAGCTAGAAGAAAATGAGCGCGTGACTTGATCGGCTCCAGTCTAATTTAGGAGAGGTTGGAATAATAAAAAATAATAATGTATATATATATATATAATGTACATAATAGGGCCTGCAATAGCCGAAGGCCCGTGGAAGTGGGAGACGGAAGGAGGGGAGTGCATCTGTATAATCTCTATGCGGATGTATATCGCCCCGGTAGTCATAAAAACGTCTCCCCTTTGCCCCCTTACGCTAAAAAAAAATTTGTGCTAAAATCTAGTTACTTTGTCGTAGGAGGAGGGGGAGGGGGGGAGGAGAGAGCACGCAAGCCCCACAGGCTTGAGGTGAGAGGGTAGACAAATAACAGCTCAGCTGGAGAGTCCTCCATCAGTCCTTTTGAATCAGCAGACAGAATAGGACAACTAACGGGTCCCATTTCGGATCATGTGTCCATGATGGCGTGGCATTGACATGGCGTGCTCCTTCGAAGTACTGAGGCCAGGAGTTGGGAACCTGACTCCACTGCACGGTTCCGACGTGGTAGTAGGGATTGTTCAAAGGCAGGCACACGAGGAGAAATCTGACCTTTGTAAGGTCAGCCTGTCGCTGGAGGGATCCTGTGCTTGCAGATCCGGGACCCACCAAACAAAGTGTCTGGAGGCACTCACAGGGATTTAGTCGGTAGGGGTGATTGCTGAACCTGACACTGTACCCGTTTGAGACACCTCGGCTCCTGGGTAGCGTACGTAAAGGAATTGCCCTGCGTTACCAAAAAATAAAGATTACCATATATCCCCCCCGAAGACGCAGCCACCTTGTCGTGGTAGGAGGGCTTGCGTGCCTCTGTGATCCCCAAGCCCATGCCAGACAGGACTACTCATGCTGAACAGGCTTGGGGAGTGAGGCTCAGCTAAGAGGTCCTCCACCCGTCCCTATAAATTAGCAGATGGCAGCGTGGAATAAGACGATTGGCGGATTTTTAAAATTTCGACGATTTAGACGATTCGGGCAAATCGGTGCATTGCTTCTTTGGAGTATTGGGGCAAGGGGTCATGATGGG
>LUGF01048990.1:98208-125127 GCA_001625245.1 Calycopis cecrops | reverse complement strand
TGCGAGCAGAAAATAAGATTCATCATTTCCCTGAACTAATCCCCGTCTACTTTTTCCACTGAACACACTAATTTATAAAGCGTAATTTCTGAGATCGCTTCTGCAGTCGGAATTTATGCTTTCTATTATTTTGGTCTATTTTGAATGACCTCTGTAATAAATACAGTTCAGTTTATAATTATATGGAAAATAAATTTACATTTCTAAATTCTTTGTTGCTTATAGAAATATTTTCAATAGAACCTATCACCAGTACCTACTAAAATAACAATAACCTATTAATTATTAACATTATTAATGTTTTTTTCGGTTATTCAGATTGCCATCGAAATACATGTATGATTAAAAAAATATATAATGCATACATACATATGCATTATAGTATATGCTGCTAAGTTGGTTAGTCCCAGTAGTTGTTGCCACCATCCTCAAATTCAGCTGTATAATAATAATTCTTAATAATATCTATTATTTTAAGCAATAATTTATCAGTGTAACAATATACGTTACCTAGGCAACATCAGTCGAGTCAGTTTGTTATAGGTACAATAAATGTCATTCCGTAAACATAGGTGACATTTATTTTTACTATAATTCATTGATGAAGAATTATAATAAGTAGCAGGACTACTGGAAGAAATTTCACTATGAAATAAATAATAATAATAATAATATTTATGAACTTTACACACCACGATAGTCTAGCCCCGTGCTAAGTAGGTACCGTAAGGACTTGTGTTACGGATACTAGACAACGGAAATATATTTAATATTTTTTATAAATTTAAGAAATTAAATATGTTTAAGATTTTAATTATAGAAATACATATAATACATAGTTAAACATCCATCACCTAGGCGGGATTCGAACCCGCGACCCCTGGCGCAACATGCTCAGTTTATTCGAGCCCTGTACCGCTGCGGCAGCCTGGTCGTCTAAGTAGTCTAAGTAGTAGTAGGAAGTAGTACCTAGTCGTCTAGTAGTACCTTTGTACAATTGTTTATAATATTACGTTCAAGTTGTATTTTTCCTGTGTATATTAATTATTAAATATATAAATATTATGTTTAAATGAAATTTCGCTCTGTGCTGTGTAAAAGCGAATGTCTTCGAAATTCCATTTACAATTTGTTAAAGCAATAATGGCGTAACGTGATAGCTTCAAATAAACATCGTCACGTTATTTATCATTATTAAAATAACATTAACTATAGTCGTTAAATATTTGTCCAACCCTTACTTAAAGAGTTTTTCGTCCTTTATTAGACCCCGTTCCGCCAATCTAATCATTAGCGACGTGTACACCGATATATATCGCAAAATATATACACGACTTTTAGAAGTTATGCTACATACATTGCTGCTGTTAATGTCACAACTGAAGCTTCACGGGTAAGGAATACGCAATGGTAGATGTTCTAAATGAGGGTGTGTAGTGGTCATTCTATTTGTGTTACGTAATTGAAGCACGGGCATAAAGTCATCAAGGCTGGCAAACGCTCCGCGCGTGACTTGGGCATTTAATTCTTTCATTCAACCGACTTTCATAGGTCGCGTTTCGGAAAAAGTGTAACGCAAGTAATATGTAGAAGCATTTATGAAGATTTCGATGAGTTTTCTTATCTTCTTTAGTTAGCACGGGGAAACCAAGTAAAGTGTTTTCTTTCGCACGTTCAGTGTTTGTCTTTCTTAAGATATTTTTTTCCTATGATTATTACTATGATTTTCGTATGATTTTATGGTAAATATTACGATAAAATTATAAAATAAAACAAGATGGCTCCCTTGATGTTGTAGTTTGGATATCTTCATTTACAGAAGTTCTACTTCGCTGCCTAACTAAGTGGAGTGCCACACGCAGGGTAGAGGTCTGGCTGATTGATTCGAAGACTTTGGCGGGAGCTAACAGCAGCGGAGCAACTTAATCGTGGTTGCCTTGTTTGATATAAAAACCCTGCATATGAGAGTTCCTTTGTCTTGTTTACTTATTCGCAATTGTTTGTAATGTATATGTCACCGTAAGATTGTAAAAACCGTTAGTTTACAAAATAACTCGGGAGATTGTAAACTGTCGAAAAATTGTGTACTGTACAAACCATTAACAATCTAACGCATTATTTTTCGTTACTTTATAATCTTCCCTGAGGAAACCGTAAAATTGTGAACTGACATCATACATGCAAACGATGGATGCGCTGATTGGCCTAAATATAAATTAAATTGTTACTTTAGAAATCATGCAAGTAACCGCTCAATATGGAATATACCCCTATCGAGTTGAGTGGGTTTGGTTGGATGGTTGCATCCCTTTTGTTTTCTCGACGAAGAGATCAGACTTCTTCTCCTTGGGGATCGTCCGGCTGCCTTTGAACAGTCCCTACTACGACGTCGGAACCGTGCAACGGGGTCAGGTTCCCATCCTGACCCCTGGCCCCCAATACGCCCCAACGCCAGTCGTCTAAATCCACGCCGACGTCTGCTGATTCAGATGGACGGGTGGAGGACCCCAGCTTAGCTGCTCTTAGTCTGGCCTGTCCCCCCAAACCTGTCCGATATGAGTAGCCCTGGCCGGCATAGCATTGGGGATTACAGAGGCCCGCAAGTCTCCACAACAAGATGACAGCAGTTCGGGGGTTGGGTGGTTGCATCCTGGTTCGGTATCATCGCACAAATAATTCATAGATTCGTAATATTGTTTGTCCCTGACTAATTCAATTCTTAATTTATGCAAAATACGCGTAACAATAACCGACTATTGTGTCGACTGAGTGTATAATAGCTCCGCCATCATGTGCTCAGTCCGTTATAATTATTGGGCTATTGAATCCCTTAATAAGATATCAAATCGAGATCGTCCCTAATGTATTATTCAGTTTGATTTGGTACAGCTAATAGATTAGTACTTAAGTATTCTAAAGTCTAGACCTCAGTCGCTTGTCTGATGTCTTATCTGTCAAGACGATAAAGTTGGAGCCTCGAGCGTTTTCAGGAGAAAATCTATGGTTTGGTAGATATTATCTATAGCCGCAAACTAAATGTTTTAACCGACAGTGCCAGAAGGAGGATAATGTATTTACAGCGTATGTCTGTGTGCGTATTTCTGCATTCACTGATACAGCCTACAGACTGAAAGCCAACGAATGTTGTTTTGAAGTTTTCATTTAATTCGTCTGTAATTTTTTTAAATTCAGCCTAGGCTGTCCCACTGCTGGGCAAAGGCCTCCCCCAAGCTTAGCAAATAACACAAATAAAAAAATAACACGAATAACAATGGTACGTTAAGATATATTTTGAGCCGTCAGGTGTGTTGTTTTCCAAGTGATTTAGCTACATAGGAGTAGTAATACTAAAGTATGTTTTTCTTCTTTTTTTTTAATTATTGATCTTGCTTTGATCGTGCTACGATTTAGCTAACGCAGCGTTTGTCAATCAACGCAGCATTAAGTTAAAAAGCGTCAATACGGATCATAATAATAATTATGTACCTACACAGTTACAGGTTGGCCTCAGTACGTAATAATATACAATTTTTTTATAATATATTTAGTATAAACACTCTCGGTACTTTTTCACAGCCAGCTCACACAATAGCTGTTTTTAGTAAACAAGCAATCCAAGCCATTGACGCACATTACCATGTCCCCCATCGGCTCACCGGCTTCACACAACTGCACATTGCACAAAACGCGATAACACAGCCATCACTTTTAATCTGTATTAATATGTGATACCAAGTAATACTTCAGTAAGCGGTACTGCCACACTACGCGCTTACATGCAGCCGAATTGGGCCGGCACGACCGGGGAGGTACCTCTCGCTTACGAGACCGGTGTGTGTGACAGTCGTGCTGTCGCGTTTCGTGCGGTGTGTAAGTATCCGGTGGCCCATGGAGGTGGGAGGAGATAGGATGTCTGCGAGCATCGGTAGTCATGAAAATGGCTCCGACTGCTCGTTTGCCCCCCTAAACAAATATGTGATATTGTTATCAAGTCTGATTCGGCTACAATGAAGCATTTCCATTTACAATTTTTATTAAAAAATTAACAAGATATTATAGTTTCTACATTCATCTCGGACAAAGAAAAAGTATTTTCAATTAATACAGATGACCGTTATACATACTATGGTTATACCGAGAAGCAGTTATTACTTTTCTCTCAATCATAATTTTAACTGGCGATGTTTTACTGAGATATATTTATGTTTCATCAGTGAGAAAATATTACTTTTCAATTATAATAATATACGTAGAGTTTATTTTACGTAAAACAACGTTCGACCTCAACAATTGCAAATGGCTTATAGAGAAAATAAGTTATCATCATCATCATCAGCCTATTGCAGTCCACTGTTGGACGGCGGCCTCTCCCACAGCACGACACTGGCTGCTATCTTCGGCTAACCTTTCCCACTTCCTGCCCACAACCACATGAGCAAGTAAACTCTTTACTCTGTGTCACAACTTAGCATAAGTCGTCGCTCTATCTAGTCACGGGGCGTCCTACATTACATTTGTCGGTGCTCGGTCTCCACTCGTCACTTGAACCGCCGACCCCAACGATCATCATATAAATCCTACTAATATTATAAATGCGAAAGTTTGTATGTTTGTTTGTTACTCCGTCACGCAAAAACTGCCGAACCAATTTTCATGAAATTTGGCACACACATAGAGAGTAAGTTTAATTAACACATTATAGTTTTTATCCCAAAAAAATGTTCCTATGGCACGTCTTGGGATGATTTTCTATTTTCCACGGTATCAGGGTTTACGCGGGTGAAACCGCGGAGCGAAGCTAGTAAACTATAAGAAATAGAAGTTATATGAGAAATAAGTCAATTGAAACAGCGCTGTGTAAATTTTGTTAAATACAAACATATTACATGTGTTTGTGTTAGTTTGCTTTAGTAATTATATGAAAATCTTGTCGGGGTTTGTGTCATCGCACTTCATACTTTTTGTCCTCTTTCAAGGTAAAAACGGAAACGATAACGAAGACTTCGTCTATCACCCATATTCACATTTAATTTTATATTATCGAAATAATATCTTTCCCTTTTTTAGTACGCGCACTACTATTTCTTCTTCTTCTTACAGTGTCTCAACTACTGTTAAATGAACTTCTCGCAGTCTTGCGCCAAGTTAAATAGTTGTTGGATGCTGGCAAGGTCCGTTCGTTGATTCTTCCAACACGTCGCTAACCAAATATGCTAAAAAAGTAGCCATTTGTTGAACTCAGAAATTATGCAAAATATGTATTATGAATAGTGAATACGCTAGCTTAAAAATATTAAACGTGATTCACCCTGCTTGTGAACTGTTTGTTCGCATTTGCTGCGAATGACCGACTCAGGTGACCTCTAGACTTAAGCTCCTAGACGGACCTTAAATAATATAATGCAGTATAATATAAACTTATGCAGATGAATTTGAAATGTTACAGATTATTACACAAATAAATACAAGAATTATAAAAATGGTTATGATTTATTTAGTATTGACTTTTTAGAGTTATATTAGTATTAAATGTAAAAAAACACCTGTACAGGCAATAGACATAATATGCAGCAAAGCTTTATAATCAATAAAGGCTTAAATTAAGCTGTAATAGATTAGTCTCCCTTTTACACACCTGTACTCATATTGTGGAACTCTTCACTGAGTTGTTTAAGTGATTATAAGTCTTTATAATAGATACCTACATAAGCAAAACTTCTCCATTTTTAGCAATACCATCTCATTTCTTTAATAGAAATTGTGATCATCGTATGCTTACGCGGCTATAATCAGCTTTGATTCGTAAATCTGTAGCCTAAATTGTCTAAAATACAACACCTTTAGGAATTTGGGCGAAATCAGACCGAAGAAGTAACTTGTTCTATCAGGCACGGGGAAGTAACACCGAGATATCTGTATACATATAATAAAACGCATAATGTGAAATCGCGATGCGCAGTTAGTTATCTTATAATATTATTATGAGCCATAAAATGTGCAAATTGCATCTAGCAGATAACTTTACATAATAAGCTAAGAAATTTTCAGCGCGAATAAAACTTTTATGCAACATCTTCCGAGCAGCACCTAGTGGCTAGGCTTTATGAACGTAACAAAAGAAAAACAGCCGTTCTATAATAACCTCGAAAGCGATGCCCGTGTTTGTTCGGGTAAGCCTTTTTGTAATAGACTTGAAGATGTTTGTGGAAGTGTATTTCGAAAACAAAACGGAATGTAACTTTTTAACTGCTTATACTTGTATTATAAAATGTTGCAATTCACATTTCATGTTGTGGAATGAAACGTTGCATTCTTTTAGTTGTATTACTGTGCCTATTTATAATAATAATATGTTAAATCATATTTGATATTGAAAAAAAATAAATTAACTGTTTGTTTCGACGATTTTCTCAGTTTACAATTTAATGGAATTCAGTTTTGAAATATTATCAGTGCCTAGATCTAATTGCTGTCGTCATTAGAGGGGTTTTATATTTACATTTTTTTGTGTCGCTAGAGATAGCAACGCTCTATGTTCTGCCATTTTAGAGCCCATTAACAAACAAATAATAAAAAAAGTACATATTTTTCTGATGTGCTCCGCGGTTTCACACACATAAAATCTGTCTTAAGGTACGTTTTTTTTCGACATAATATATTAAATTTAAATGATGCAGGCTGATGATCATGACGATCGCTTCATAACTGTTACAATAGCTTAAAACGATATTAGCAAGCATAAGTTACCGGCCAGACCTGTCGGCCCACACGCTGGTTTCACATTTAATTAACATGGACATCCTATTTATACTGGAAGTGTCTGTGTCTACAAATAATTATTAATTGTAAATATCAGGAAAGAAATAAGGCGGGCAACGCGTCTTCATAACAATATTGCCGATGTATGTAGATGTTGCCGTCTAATGGCTTACGGCTAGTTAATTGACGACTTTTTGAAAATACTAAATATATACTCTTTATTATTATTATTACTTCCAACGACGAACGTGTAAAATTTGCGTATGTTAATTTATACTTATGTCATAAATGCATTTATGCAGATGCCTTGCGTCCTTTTCCCCCTTAAATGCGCCACTGGAAACACACACCGCACGAGACGCGACAACTGTCACGTTGCGGCGCGCGGCGGTATAATTAAAGCTTGAATTACCTCCCTGGCCGGTCCAATTTATCTACAATGAATCATAGAACGGGCGTAGGCGCTAGTATAAATTAGTTTATATAGTTGTAATCCTACTAATATTATAAATGCAAAAGTTTGTGTTTGTTTGTTATTCTTTCACGCAAAAACTGCTGAACTGATTTTCATGAGATTTGGCACACGAATAGAGGGTAACTTAGATTAACAAATAGGACAGTTTTATCCGGGAAAAAAAATCCTATGGGATGCCATGGGATGATCTTCTATTTTCCGCGAGATCGAAACTTAGGAGGGTGAAACCGCCGGGCGCAGCTAGTAATAAATAAATAGTAGTAATAATGATGGTATAGTAGTATAAACAGTTTACATAAAATAGTTAAACAGTAGTTACTAGTTAGTATAATATCTTAGGCACATCTAGTAAGTGTAACTCCGTATACACCCCACGGTGTGTTCGCAGTCTTAGCTTCATTGCCATAATTATGTTTAGTTAATTTGCATACGAAATTTAATTGACAGACTTAAAGTAGTTTGCCACGGCACTGGCGTGGAAAACGTGGACGATGCAGATGAGTTTTCACGTGGAAGGTTTCCATTTAGAGGTATTATGTTAAATCGATAATATCTGCTTGTTATTATGAAGTTGCATGCCTCTTCCAGCAGCTTAGTAGCTTCATTGGAAAAACCATGTTATACGGACCAGCATCTTAATCTAAGTAGTAAATGTTATAAAAAGGTTTTTAGGAATATATTTAAATCCATAAGGATCTATGGTATATGGCTATAGGTTCTCTCTGCATACCATATAAACTATAAAGGAACTGTTGTGAAGAAGTGCTCTTGTAGTTGGTGTTGTTGTTGTAATAAGGGCTCGTTAAGTTTAATCGGTCTTAATAAGTTTGGTAGAGTTGAGAAATTTATAAGATAAGAGGCAGACGGGCATCAGTCGGAATCTTTTAGTGACTACTGACGCCCATAGCGTCCGGATTATTTTATGCTCTCATGTTGCACTTCTCTATCGCCTTCAATTTTATGAAGATTAAAAAAATATTTTAAAATATCTCGACTACTTATAAAATATGATATAATGTTTAATTTTATTATTATTTTTAATATATCCTTGGACATATCACACCTCGTTAGCCTAACCCCGTACTAAGTACAGTAAGGATTTGTGTTATGGGTACTAGACAACGGAAATATATTTTATGTTATGTTTCATTAATTTAAGATTTTTATTATATAAATAGGAACGCGCGACCCCTGACGCTACATGCTCCGCTATATCCGAACCCTGTACCACTGCGCCAGCCTCGTCGAAGGGAAGCTAAACATCTACTTATCTACTCCTCCTGACTAAGTGAGGTAAAATCGTACAACATTGAAATGCATTTGACGCGTATAGGAATCCATTTACAAAAGATGGACGGCCGATAGTGGAGTATTTTCTTATTTGAAGATAAATTGAAATTATTTGGTTCTTTCCTTCTCCATTGTGAGTCCGTTTCAACGTAGCGTGACAACCTATTATGTGGATTTGATGAATTTTTCCCCAAATCTACGGGAGAATCTGTGCTCCTGACATACTCTTATCGCCATGTCACTCCTGATTGTCCGAGGTACGGTGTGTGTTAAAAATAAACAGACAGTCCCTTTTCCTTGACACATTAATCTTTGAGAAATCGCGTTTTATCTATACGTCGGATTTATTGTACAGTTGTGTATTTATAGTGCTGTTATTCTTTATCTTTCTTATTACTTTATGTATATCCTAGTATTTATTCTTAGATAAATATCTTATTGAACCCTTTTGAGTAAAATCAGTATTATCTAGATTAGAGTACATCTTTTGAAATTGTTTTCTTACAGTAACGACAGGGATATAAATGTGTTGATTCACACAATTTTACTGCACTTTTTTTACCGCTTCATAAGGACTATCAAAAAAACTATTTTATAAAAATACGCATTTGAAATGAACCTCTAAAACAAATTCAGCAGCGGAAGCTAATTCCACGTATTTTTTAGCAACGACAGCAAAGAGACCTCGCTTATTTATTGAACAGCTTCCATTTGGGTACCCTCATAAAATAAAAACCGCAAGGCCATTGGTCTGTACCTAAGGGGGTTCATTAAACAATCATACAGCGCGGCCGTCGCAAAACGCCCCTAATAAAGTCCGGCCCGAGGCGTATCTAAACTATTCTATGCATTCGGGATTGATTCTATCATCCGCCCCCGCGGGCTATCGCCAATTGCCAATTACAATTTCGTATGCATACGTTTTTATTGGTTTGTTTTCGGTTGGTTTGCGTGGTATGCAAAAGGGGCTTTGACTTGGAAAATGTTTTTTGGGTTTATTACTTAAAAAGGTATATGACTGGAAAAAATATGGGAGAAGTAAAATGTGAAACAGTAATGCTGGTTGTAAAGTTTTACCACGCGCTTTTCACTTGTGAACATTTTTGGTTGTTATGGAGTCATGTCGTATTTAGGAGCTTCTGCTAAATTCTCCACGCTCATTAATATTTTCTTTTATTTTCTTCTTAGTTTGTCTTGTATCCGCACTGAACATTCCTGTGTTGATTGTTATGTCATATTCGGACACAGTTACTGGAGAATTTGCGGGGTGATATAGTTCGTCTCTTAGAGAAGAACCCAGAAGGGTGCCCGAAGAAGTCGCGAAAGTATGCTTACGAGTTCCTGTGTTTTTGTCTCCGGACGGAAGACATGAACATATTGGATAGATGACATGGTTTTAGTGGATAGACAGTGTCCCATCCCACATAACCGTTAGGCTTACCCAGGTCTACATCGGTATGCGTAAATGAATTGCCCCAATGGAAAAAAGAAAAAGATTTTGTCACTTGTTTCCATCCTTACCTATATTTAAAAATACGATAAAAATCTCGACGAATAAGCTTCATACCCTAAGCCTCATTATAATAAATCCAAGAAATAGATCAAATCACACTTTATCCCCAAGAATCACGTGTATACCCGTTGCGTAATCTAGAAATTTCCAGCCCGAAGATTTTCCTCTAAATTCCCCGAAAATTTCTCGCGAGCATACAAAATTAGGGGATTTACAGAACGACGTCTGAGGTATTATTAGGTGTATTTATTTAAATGCGAATTCCAAGCCCTTCTGCCCTTCGCCTTGTTACGGCACGGATTTTATTTAACATTTAACTTAATGATGGCGTCTACAGCTCTGAGAACTATACTGTTGGGCTTGGTGCGGTTTGCGCTATAAAAACAATTTTTTTTTTTTTACGGTATAGGGGGGCAAACGAGCAGTCGGAGCCATTATCATGACTTTCGACGCCCATAGACATCCCGATATAGGCTATACAGATGCGCTGCCCTCCTTTCTACCACTCTCTACCCCACTATGTAGGTATTATGCACGTTACAGGTAGAATAAATTTATTTTCGTTTCGCAGGTTTCCAGCAATCAATAAAAATTAAACATAGACATACATATTCAGTAAGGGGTAGTATCATGTTGCATTGCAGCGGCATTGGGCCGGGACCTCTAGCTCACACCATCGCCGTAAAGTGGCAGATATGCTGTCGCGTTTCTTGCGGTTTGTAAGTAGCCGGTGGCCCATAGGAGGGGAGTAGGAAAAGAAGAGAAATGTATAAATAAAAAATGTAGTATTGCAATGGCCGCTGGTAGTCACTTCACCATTTGCCTCGTGCTGTTAACATCTATTCACCTCTATGATATGTGAGCGATTCGTGTCTCTATGCGGCTGTGCTCATACTAGTTTCATATAATATACCATGCTGTGTTACCAAACACACGGTATGTTAACTATCGATCTATACGCAACAACACAATGCACCGCCTGTTTGATCTCGCAGTACCTACAACTAAACACGCCGATGCCACAGAAACTGAATTATACTCGAGCCTGGCTATTTGTAGGACGTCTGAACGGACGACTTGAATGGAGTGAATAATTCAGTCGCCTTTAAAAACTACATTAGCTAGTGAAGGCTGTCGGGCCCGATATAGAACTATTCAAGTTTGTGGCGACTGTCCAATTGTGGTGAGGGTGAGGCACAATATAAGTTAGGCACTGGAAAATGTCGCCTTCAATGATGGTAATAGTGGGATTAACACATATTGATTGACATTGGAAGGACATAGCATAAACCTAGTAGACTGAACTACTCTCGCTAAAATTAGGCTAGGACGTCTGGGCGAAGTACAACTCTTCCTTATTCCTTCGTAATTCGTAAAGGAGAGCAATACATATTTTTTGGCTAGAAGTCAGTATTTAGCGCTACTTTTTTATCTGTGTGAGCAAAAAAAGCGCATAAATAAAATTTGTTTGAGCATTTCTTAAAAAGCAGAATTAAAATGTATCCAATTTCTTTGTGAAAAAAGTAAACGTTTTTAGATATTAATTAATCTGTTAAATCACGTTTATAATTTTCCTGCAAAATTGTGTACGTTTATAACGTTATACCTCTGATGTTTCAGAAAGAGATTTCTGAATAGATGATTATAGACCGTGATTTAATAGTTCTTTATTTTTTTTATTCGAGTATTTGGTTTGAAAGAGCCCAGTGGTATCGAGAATATAGATTTTTCTGTTCGGTTCTGCCGGACGACCAATGGCCTAAATCAAATTTTTTTATGTCTGCACAGACACTTTCATTCTTAATGCATGATAAAATTGTTATGGATTAACAAATAGTTACAGTCACGATGAATGTTTATATATTTTTAGTTTAAATTCATGAATTTTATTGTTATCAATAAATTATATTTAAAATAATATTAACATATTAAAGTTTAACTATCGAAACCGATACAATTACAACTTGATGTTTTGATTCAACGCAAACTCATAGCATCAGCTTTCAACTCAAACAAGACCTCGTAAACCTGATCAATATTAGCTGTATTGAAAAATAACAAAAGATAAAGTCGAACGCTGCAAAGTTCTTTAGGGATATTGAAATATGGGGGAAGCCGACACGGCTTTTGTTATCCGATCTGAAAATGAACACTGATGGCCAAATCTCAAAAAGGAAACAAACTTGATGCATGATGCGATGTTCGCAGCTCAAAAGACCTGCATTGAACTGCATGGTATATTGGAATAAAGCAAATAGAGCCAAAGTGCTATGGAGATTGGCGGACTAGCTCTCGCTGTCGTGCGGATTTCGATTGCGATTTTAAAACTGAATATCGTTACAATGATGCATCACAAGACAGCGGTTTTTGTATTGAATCAGGACGGTACGACTGGGGGTAATTCTGACTTACATGCCGGCGTGAAATGATGGCTGACTTACGGAAGTGCCCACATGATATTATAGCACGGTGAAGCAGTTTTCCTTATTTTGCAGATGCTAAGTGTTTAAAGTCACTAACTGGATTCAATATCAAAGTTACCTCTTAAGAATTAATATAATATAATATAGACTAGTGATAATGATAGTCTTATATGGGATAGCAGGCTATCGCCATATTGTATTATCTTGAAGCTTATTTTTTTAATACGGACCATAGAAATCCGAACAATTAGAAAATGTTGCTCTTATTAATCAACCCTCCAATATTTCTACCATTGACGCCCGTCACATATGAACAATAGTAGAAGTTTTTGGTCAGGTCCAATGTCCATATTTGTTGTTTAATAGCTTAGAATAAAATTACGACAATACTTAATTCTAATAATTAAGGTGTTCGTTATAATTTGGCTTTGAGATTGATTGTATGAATTTTGTTTTATAAGCTGTTATGCAATTTTTGTAATATTGCTTCTTAGGACGTTGCATTTTCTTTCTTATTTTTTTTTATTTTAGCTTCCGGGCTTGGTTGAGATTCGATGGGGTGTGTGAGACTCGCGGATTGAACAATATCCACTTTAATTTTGCAGGTGTCATCCTTAAATATACTATAGTGCCCCCAATCTATGACCTTGCCTCTACCTCTGCAAGATTAACTTATCTGCCGCTGTACCTAGACGTCTATGCCGTGCGACCGTCTGCCGTCGTGTAATAAGCCTCCTATATGCATGTAAATCGCCCTGAGGCCGCGATACCCTATACAGATTGAAACGAACAGGAGCTTAACATTTTTATTGGATACAACGCTTGTGCTGCGACTTCGTTTGATATTTACGTAGAGAAATTGGAATTAAAGACGCTATGAATAAAACGGTATAAGCGTAAAGTTGAAAGCCGTCCGCGTCGTGTAGATAAATCTTGAATCCACATTTGAGCATAAATTGATTGAGTTGTAGTAGTCCAAAATGCTTAAGGTTTTCTTATCTATGTATATTTAAAACTCAAACGGGACATAACCATCTATCAACGCACAGCCCAAACCACTGGGCGGGTCATGCTGAAATTTGGTACCCAGGTAGATGTTACGACGTAGGCATCCGCTAAGATTTTTAGAAATTCAACCCCTAAGGGGGTGAAATAGGGTGTTGAAGTTTATATGGATTTCTTAGAAATTAACGCTGTTGAAACCGCGGGGCACATCTAGTTATATAATAAATTCATGCAGCCAAGGGTAGTATTACTTCCTAGGATGCTTCACTCAGATTTGGCTGTTCTGTACCAAGGTAGGACGTCGCTTCATTATGCTATAGTTATATTTTTACAAAAAATTATTTAAATTGACTATTATATAAGTTAGGTTTTGCCTCTCAATATCTAATAGACTTACGTTTGACTATTGACTCACTAGTTGATACTGTGTGAATCCATAGCAAATATGGTGCATGCTTCCCAAAATGGTAATTTGAATTTCTTTGTTTTTATTTTTAGTTTTGTTTTAATTTCTACAAAACTTTGTAACGCTTAACTGCACGCCGTGAAATAACTGACCACGTTCAGAAGGCGGTTAATTACGACCAAACACGGCCAAACAAAGTACATTAAAACTTTGTTGAGTTATAGCACTATCTACATTCATTTGGACTTGCCCATTACCATACCAGGTTATTAATTTCAATTCAAACCGCCATAACCATTGTACGTTATATTAGGAATAGTTTATGTCAACGATTATCATGATCAGGCCTCGTCTAGCTATGCAATTGGAAGTTTAATTGTTGCTGCCTGCAGTAAAACCGCGTCCACACGATCGGACCACCTCTTACATAATGCGAAGATATTATAAAAGAGTTTTTATAACTATTATAAATATATCGTATAAATTTCATTATTAATCTATATACGAAACAAATTAAGGTTTTTCAATAAAAGATATAATTTATGCTTACTAATATGTGAATGAAAGTTTGATTGTTAAGCTTTAAGCACGCCAAAACTACTCAGCTGATCGTCATGGAACTATGTAAACATATCATAAGAGGTATTAGAAAGGACATAGGAGAAAGCGAGCGAAGCCTGGGGTAAAAGTTAGTAACTTATATGTCAAAGGCCAGCAACACGTCTGATAATAATTATTTATATTATAATATGTGGTTGCGGTTGTGTTGTGGGCATCACAGATCACTTGTCATTACGTAATTAAATTATTGTACACTAGATTTTATTCATGGCTTCGCTCATGTCCATATTTATTTAAAACTAGCTGTGCCCCGCGGTTTCACCTGAAGAAATCCACATAAACTTCAACACCCTATTTAACCCTCTTAGGGGTTCAGTTTCTTAAAATCCTTTTAAAAAATCCCTACATCATGACATCTACCTGCACGCCAAATTTCAGCCCGATCCATCCAGTGGTTTGGGCTGTGCTTTGATAGATGACTGTGTTACCTTTGACTTTCATATATTATATGGATAGAGAGACAAGAAATATCCTGTCCTTTGTAATATCTCTAAAAATATGAGTACCATGTCTCATGATGATCGGTTGAGCTGTAGTTTTGGCTAAAAAGCGTCGCAAAAAGAATTAGATTCACATCTATAATATTAGAAGGGACTGTACTCAAAGATAAAGCACACTCGTAGCGCCATTCTACGCTCGTAGTGCTATACACTTACCGTAGCACAAAAGTTGTACTTGTTCGTAGCACGTGCCGGAACTGTGCTACGAGTGAATGTAGTTCCACAAAAACAATTTTCCCAAAAAAAAAACACTTCAAACCCACTTCAAAAACATTGTAATAATATTATTTGTCCCGCTAATCTCGTAATATATTTGATACTTTCCTCATCTGCGGCACTATTGGTCCACGCCGACTGTCTGCGCCGATATAAAATACGCGTCTCTCGGGAAATTTGTTCGTTGACGATCCTAAGCCTCTGTAATGTGACTCCCGCCCGACTGCAGATGCCATTAAATATGTCTGAATATTATACTCCCATTAACCGACAATGTAATGGGAATGGTAAATGTCGATAAAGACTAGGACGATGGTGGTCACAGTTTTGACGATAATTGTGAAAGTAATTATGATGACGATTATGAGGACGATGGTAATCATGATATCTGTATTTACTAACTATGGAACTATTACACACCTTTGTTAGCCTAGCTCCGTGCTAATTACTTGTGTTACGAATACTAGACATTTGAAGTATTTTTTATAAAATTAAGAAATTGTATATATTTAAGATTTTCATTATTGGCGGGGTTCAAACCCGCGACGCCGGACGCAATATGCTCGGCTTACTCAAGCTGTCACCACTGCGCCAACCGGTAGACTATATTTATTTTAATTTTTCAATTATTTGTACTAAAAGTAAATCCAATACGTACATAAGAATAAAAAAAAAATACATAAAAACAATAATTAGATACATTTAGTAGTCAGTAGTATCCTACTAATATTATAAATGCGAAATGTTGTATATTTATTTGTTTGCTACTCCTTCACGCAAAAACTGCAGAACCAATTTTTATGAAATTTGGCACACACATAGAAAGTAACTTGGATTACCACAGAATAGTTTTTATTCCGAAAAAATGTTCCTCTGGGCTGCCATGGTATGATTTTCTCCATGGGATCGATATTTACGGGGGTGAAACCGAGGGGCGCAGCTAGTTAACAATATTTTCAAAGAATGACTTAGTAAATTGAGTTTAATTGCAGATTTTTATAATATCTCTCTTTCATAACACAGATCCCGTCAGTCACGATGAACTTGATTAAGATTAAAAAAAACAGAAACGAAAGAACAAATATTAGATTGCATGTTTGCATTTGATATGTATTTTGTTTCCTATTGCTTTTGATTTGATTACAAAATTCCACGATATGTGTTTTCGAAATTGAACTGTAGCTATCCGATAGAGTACCAGGTGCATCCCAGTTTCCAATTCACACGATATTCACACTGAGAGGATTGGATTTCATGAAACACGCAAAAAATATCTTTATTGTCTTGCCTTGGATCTTCAATTACGTTTAATTTTACTGATTAGGCGTCTTAATGTAATAGATGAGAACATTTAGAATTTTTAGATCTAGAACATTAAAATTTTCTGGTCCAAGTTATAAAGATAATATCTCTAGAATAAATTCATGTTATATTTTTGCTCTACGTATTTTATGATTATAATTATCGCCACAGATAAAAAGAAACGATTGTAAATTATCACCAATGCGTTTCAATATGTGACGTAGGGGAAATGGAGCGAAAAAAATTACGTTACTCTTGAATTGAATTCGTCACTTCACAGAGATGCACTAGAGATCAGACTGGCTTTTGCATTGTGCAAATCTTAATCTTAAAAAGCAACATTCCAATATGAATGATGCTTTTTAAGTTTATAAGTAGTTATATATTTAAGAAATGATTATTTATCTGTCAGCAAAGCAGCTTACTTCTGGTGATGTGGAAGTTGGTGGGCGTCGGTAATAGTTATATGATTTGACATAAAAAATACGTGTAGTACTCGGGAATTTCCGCGAAAAAGCTGTTGCATAACATTACCCATACACTCATTGGTAGTCTTGTGTAGTAGAAACGTAAATTCGTTTTCGGCCAGAAAACTTCATTTTAAATTATTAGGAGTTAGTTTAAATTTAATGTATTGTTTTGCATCTATTATCTATTATTATCTCAATTTAAACTTTGTTTTTACCATAATATCGACAAAATAGATATTTATAAATATCTGATGACATCACAGATTAATTTTTGACAGTTTGGTGTTAGGTTTTATTTTCGTTACGGAATTTCTTGATTCGGTCGCCGCTCCCAAAGCCCGCGATAAAATCTATGCAATAGCTTAAAACCATATTTTACTTTTCCTATAATGTTTTAAATATAAACAATCAGAACAGGAATTTCTTTAAATTACATTTATACAATCTTGTAGATATATGTAATGTGAATGAAATTTCATTAATAAATTAATGAAATTTAACATTACATTTGTTACGTTAAACTTTTTCCTCAATATAGGGTTACGGATCTTGGTTCCCTTGAAAAAACAACAATTATTATTACAGCCTGTCATGTTGTTAGACACAAGTTTATTTATAAACAGCCCGAGGTATATTAACCGCGAAAACAATGGAAATACATTATACAAGTTTGGGATCCATTTTGCTTTGTCTATTTACAATATTAGCTTTCTTATTATGAAACTTTATTATAATTTAAGGCTTGCACAGACGAGAGATTTTTGTCCTCGGACTTTTTTGTCCGCTAAAATAGATACAACTGGACTTACTGTATGCGGTATTTTTAATCCCTCATTTGAATTACTCGTTGTAAGCGATCTATTATAGTGGAAAAAAAAGCCCGCCGACAAAAATCCCTCGTATGCGCAGGCCTTAAGTGGTTAGCTCTGTATTGTAACTCGCTGGAGCGGAACTCGATCCATCGGCTGTAAGATAGCGATTTTGTTTTCCAATTCATTGGTACGAGTACTAATTGAATATTAATACTGTGATTTTTTATATATTGTTGTATGTTTTTGACAGCGTTTTTTTATTTTTTTGAACCACATCATCGTCATCAGTCTATTTTCGATTACTTACTGCTGTACATCCTCCCTAAGTGGACGCCTTATGACTTAAATAA
Source organism: Calycopis cecrops (assembly GCA_001625245.1). NCBI lineage: Eukaryota > Metazoa > Arthropoda > Insecta > Lepidoptera > Lycaenidae > Calycopis > Calycopis cecrops. The sequence goes on along the minus strand of LUGF01048990.1, from coordinate 106,985 downwards.
TAATTATTAATATAATTTGATGATTACATAGTTGAATTACATAGCGCATTTTATATATAATATCGAAAGATTTATTTTACGTGGAAAGTTCTACATTCTAAATTAGCGTTGGCCCGCTCAGAAATAAACAGTGAAAATTTAATGAAAATTGGTCAAGCGTTTCGTATGAGATTATTTTATAAAAAAGGTGTTGTGCAAATTATATTGTCACTATAGTTTTGCAATTAACTTTTTAACAATTTTTACATAGTAAACGCTGTGAGATTCGAAAATTCCATACTTATCAACTAAATACAGGCAAATAACAACCTTCTTTTTTAAATCTGTCAAAAATATTAATATAACATTACTACTGAAGACTGGCACGACAAAGTCAAGCATTACTTCATATCAACCGGTCGAATATTTAGAAAAACAATTTTAATTAAATTATATTCCAGCCGACACGTGTTTACTTTGTTGGGCGCTTGAAATAAAAAGCTTTCAATTATAATAAAATAAAGTTTATAATCCTAATCCCGAATATTATAGCTGCCAATTAGTGTTTAAATTTTTCTGAAGATTACCCCCTACTAACAAAGAACTGTATGTACCCTTTATTTAATAATACACATTTATACGAATACTCCTGAAATTCTCTTCTAATACTACATAGGTATATACTAACTTTGTAATGATTATAAATAAATAAATATCTGTGAACTTAACATGCTCTGATTATCCGAGCCCTGTACCACTGGGCCAGCCTGGTCGTCTATTGACCGAAATATGGCCAATAGCTATACATACTCATCGGCGTACCGAAGGGCAGGGCAGGTCGGGGCACATGCCCCCTCTGGATTCTCTTACTACCTCCTACTTACTATTAATAAGTAGTACTTAAAATCAGATCCCCCCCCACACCGGCTCAGAACCTAGGTACGCTCATGGCCATATTACTTGCAATATAATAATATTTAGGCACAAAAGAGCAGACAACAAAAATCTACAATAACAACAATATATTCCAGAATAACTTAGCTAGACGGTAAACTTGAGTATACAAGCATAAGCCCAGAGCACGGATGGTGAAGTTCATACATTTTGTATGCTAAGTACCTATACTATTTGTATTGTTCGTGAGCAAGTATTGTTGTAGCTAAGATCTAAATTCGTTTTAGGCGTGCGTTCATGCGCCTGAGATGTCTGAGTTGTTCGCTAACTTAGCAGGCATCCGAATTATTTAGTCTAACTTCTCAGTACCAGTGGACATACAGATCCATATTTTGGAGAATTACGAGGAAGATTTTTAAATATGTTGTTTAATTCTTGGCATAGTTAACGTGATAATACTGCTACTTTACAGCGATATCGTGCCAGCGATATAATGATCGCCGCACACTTATCAATGCAGAAATGGATTGTAAACGCCACGTCTAGAAAATCCAAGATGATACGATTACGTTACGTTTTCTATTAGTGTGCGTTGCAATATGAAGTTTACAAAGAATACTGACCGGCTCGAGGTGATACGGTTACGATCCCTTTCCAAGTTGTTAAGTGTGCTGCGACCATTACTCTCCGTGTCATGATTTTCTAATTCGGCTGCAAAACATCCTGGCACTATTCTATTGATTCTCTTTAATATTGTTCGAAGATATATTTATTTAATCAACGTTATTACTTAAATAAATTATAAAGCAAAATTAATAAGTAATATTATATTGCATACGCTATTAGTAAGTTTCACGTACACAAATTGCCAACCACGATGAACATCGACGTATAAAAATGAATAACTGCAGAAAAATTAATTAAAAATCACTCCCTTATATATCGCCAGATAATTTCATTATGAGCCAGCAAGCGGCTGCGTTTCCCCGGCTCTGCCTGACTCCGATATTAATTATATGGCATGTTAATTACTCGTGCGGGGGTACATTTTAATTACTGCACATAACAATTTATTAAATTCGCTTACGGCCACTTAATTTTTCGATATTTGCCGGAACCCTGATTTGTTTAATGAATTACTTTTAATTGTTTCCGTTGCTGTATAATCTGTGATTCGACAGCACTTCTGATTATTCATCGTGTAATTAAGTTAATATGGAGTGATGGCCGCTTTTACCCAACTGCGATAAAATAATATTTGTTTAATACATCTGTGTTAGAATTAGTGTTCTTTCGGGTGCTTTGTGTTTGTATGTATGTATGTAGATATCTGTTATCTGCTATAACCTAACGGCTTGATGAATTTTAATGTGTGAGGTGTCAGTAACTAGGCGTTTACAATTATTTCAAGCTGTCCCATTATGTTTCAATTCAATATTAGTTTGCAATGAAGACTATTGGATCATATAGTGGCAAGGGGCCATCGAAACGCAAACCAATATTTCTCGAGTGGTTTATCATCGAGATGACTGTGTAGTCTCATGCTATCATCAGAAATTCATTTGCTTTATCGTTATTAGTATTATTAATTTAGTAGTGGTTGTATATCAATAATAATAAACGGAAGGCGAAATATATAAAAGGTCTTAATATAACAAACGCCTAAAACGTGTCATCATAACCTTCAATTTATATCCATTGTAAGAAGAGATACTACCGCGGTCGCTTGGTCCTTATTCATCTGCAATTCTTATTTGTGCTTGTTTAATAATTATCAAAACAAAATAGGGAACCTTGGGGTCCCCCAAGGTTCCCAAATCAACGACTGTGAGAAAGAAGTTAATGTAGTTAAAACACTTTTTAGTCACATTAAAAATGTTAATAAAAAACTGTAATAGGGAGAAAGACGATTACTGTGAACAATATAATTATTGTCTTTCTTTCTTTCAATATTTTATTTCTAAACTAGATTCTACACGCAGCTTCGCCCGCGTGAATTATGAACTTCAAAAATGGAGTTATTATACTTAATTATAAACTTTCCTTTTGATTCACAATCTATTAAAAAAACCCCATCAAAATCTGTTGCGTGTTTTAAAAATTTAAGCTTACACACACAGACGGCGGAAAGCGACTTTGTTTTATACTATGTAGTGATATTATATTGTTTGAAACTTTCGCGATTGTTACAGTAGGTACATTACAAAAACAACATTTTGTAGTTATTTTACATGTTTTTACACGATATATAAAAGGCTCGCGGCTAGTATATTTAATAAACGTTGTATCGTGTAAAAACTCTTAAAGTAGCTACAGAATATGAAATTACCGTATCATAATATCCAACCGTGTGTTTACAGTTTAAAAGTGATCAGTATTATTCGAACAGTGATTTGGACGCACGCAAAGTTTCCACCAAGTCTACTCCGACTGAGCCAACAGACTGTTTGGATGAGCGTCCCCGTTCCGAACTTGTGTGGAAAGTTGATCACGAAGATTAGGATAATAGACTCCAGGTGAACTCGTGACGTATTTTTATTATAGATGTAGACGGAGTCTATTACTCCGTGCCTAAAAAAACAAATATTGCAGACGTGTACCAAGTTTGTCAGTATATTTAAGGACGGTCTTGTTTTATTTAATTTAAACCCAGCAGGTTATTGAACTTTATTTTAGAGAGGTTTAATATACTTGGGAATGTTGGATTTATTTTTAGATTCTTTTAATTACTTTTTAGGGTTCCGTATCTCAAAGTGAAAAAACGGAACCCTTATAGGATCGCTTTGTTGTCCGTCTGTCTGTACGTCTGTCAAGACCTTTTTCTCTAAAACGCGTGAAGGGATTAAGCTGAAATTTTTGTCAAATACGAAGGTCAGTTACGTCTTGACGCCTTGAAAAAATCACACTTCTAAGTTAACGAAATAAAAAGTTATAGCCAATTATGCGGAAATTTTGTATGAAAACGTACTTTGTCGAAAATCTTAAATAATCGGGTACTTCCCGTTGACCTGGAGTTGTAAAATTTGGCAAGAAGTAAGAACTTATAGCACATATCTAGGAATAAATCTGAAAACTAGTAAATTATATGTAGATCATTGGAAAAATCATTATCAACTTATAACTAATTCGCCTGATAAATGTGTGCCGCAACCGTCTATTTATAGACGGTTGCGGCACAAATTTCTTGCCTTGCCAAATTTTACAACTCCAGGTCAACGGGAAGTACCCGATTATTTTAGGTTTTCGACAAAGTACGTTTTCATACAAAATTTGTGCATAATTGGCTATAACTTTTTATTTCGTAACTTAGAAGTGTGATTTTATCAAGGCATCAAGACGTAACTGACCTTCGTATTTGACAAAAATTTCAGCTTAATCCCTTCACGCGTTTTAGAGAAAAAGGTCTTGAAAATCATGCATTACGTTTGGAATGTTCTTCCCATTCATACGGAACCCTCGGTGTGCGAGTCGGACTCGCACTTGGCCGGTTTTTTTATATAAAAATGGACAAATAATGAATTGACTGAACTTTTTGTATCGTTAGATATAGTTATTTTCTATTCTTGGATTAAACTAATTATTTACTGATTTTTGTAAATGCGTCAATAAAAAAATTCAAAACTAATTTATGGCTTATAAAAATTACTTACACTAAAATGAAAATTTAATTTTTCACGGTCCTGCCAGCCCAAGTCGGCTGCGACAATGGAAAATAATAATAATAATAAAACAAAATAGGAAATAATTCATCATTCATTTAATGAAAATATTTATCACAGAGATAGAGTAATAGGCTCTCGTCTACTCATTTACAAGATCAATCGAACGATGGATTGTACATATTATAAATTTTACAAATATATCAAACGTAAAATAACATTCTCTTTCACTCTCTCTCCGTCTCCTTTGTTTTACAATTTGTTCTTGTTAATTAATGAGAATTTCATACGGTATACATAATATATATAATATAGTTTCAAAACATATACTTCACTTTTGGTGGCGTCTTATAAAACCTTTCGGTCCTGGGCGAACTGTGACTATGCCCATCGTAAGACAAAAGGTACAAATATCGTAAATTTATAGAATTTCTACCATGACATAATTTAAGTGATCTTAATATAATTATTTGATATTCGTTGGGAGAAATATTAACAACTGGAGTAACTTAGTTAACCCAACGTAGTTTGGTTTATAGTGGTATTAGTTTATATTCGGAACTTAGATACACTTAGATATTTTCTAAACGGGCTTTGGCCCACCATCAGTTCCCACCGCTGCTACTCCTGTGTCGCCAGGATCGACAGCGGCAACAACACTTGACCCTTTGATATGATCGCAGGGAGCCCGAGGGAAAAGCTAAATCTGTCTTGGCACCCGCAATGAATTTAATGAGAAGAAAGTCAAAGCGGGAGACAGTGCAAGATACTTAGATAGACGTAGATACTTAGGAGACATACCTATTGAATCATAATAATTAGTAATTTAGACCAATGATTTTAAGTGCTATTCAAAATAGTGAAAAGATCACAAAGAATACATTTTGGTTCTAGACATGCTTTGGTCATATTCTTATTAAACTAAGATTTTAATATTTATTTCTATTATTTGGTTTTTAAAGAAACAAAATCTATTTTTTGTTTAATTAGAATATGTATATTGGAATGCTTGTGTTACACATTAGTTATGTAATTTAACCATTTAAACTATTATTATTAAATTAACGATTTCAAATATAATAGCATTTTTTAAATGCTTATATATTTAATTGATTTTGTACATACTCATAAAGTTTAACCATTAAAGATACATGTATTTATACCTGAATACAAAATTTTTAATTAAATTTAATATTATTAGTTACAATAGCATTATAACATGATAATATTGTAGTTAATAAATTTGTTAAACTTTTTCCTTCTTACTCTTTATGATAAATTTGTGATACTGCATATACAATAGCAATTATCGTGTCAGAAATAAAATTAAATAATTATATAAATTGCATACAATTATTATATAAATAGTACACTCTATAGGTAAAAGTAAAACTTTAACCTACGGAAGAATGAGTTTATAGCAGACTCTTTATTGTGATGGAATCTCACACATTTAAGAAAGTAATCCTTATTGATTGGAGAGAGAGATATGGATCTCTTCTTTCCATACCTCTCATGGTATGAGGATTAGAGATCTATGTGATTTATTTAGATTATCTCATAGATTTCTGTGGATCAATTAAAGGAAATTCAATTGCTGCATCTATGTGAAAGCAGATGGATGCGGCAATTAAATACGCATATGCCTCTCTCAAGTCAAACTCAGCTTATATAATAAATACTTATCACAATCATTTAATTAACCTCTATCAAACTCCTGTACAACTTACACCAGACTGTTAAATTCGCATTGTCGAACTATAGAACGGGGATATGATAAGGTTTATTTTTTCTTTGACAAAATCAGGATAGTTGTTGGCTATATATTTCTTGAAATTCGTGTATACAATTGATCATCAATTCATTTACTACTTTACTATAAACTCTTTATTAAGTTTTACAAAATGTGCATATTGACAACACGCCCAAAGCATGTTCTACCTCTAGGAACATACTTCACACGTTAACAATTCATATTTCCTTTCAGTCTTACTACTCAGAGTATTTAACAATATTGACATTCGTGAGCAATTTAAAAATATTTAAATAAAACTAAAAATATATTTTTTTATAGCATAAAGAGGGCAAAGGAGCATTCGGAGCCTTTTGATGACTACCGACGCCCATGGACTTCTAGCCCAGTTGCTAGAGGAAAATGATTTACTGTAATTAGGTCCAGCAAATTATGCGCAAAAATGGGTTGGTCTGTTCACACACAATGAGAGAAAATTTAGTGTGTCATTTTTGGAGTTGCGGAAGACTGTTTAAAAAATGGTTTTATAGGTAAAAACAGTTTTTTTTAAGATAACTAAAAAACAACAAACAATATCGATTTAAAATTTTTATCCTTTTAAAGTGATCATAAATTGAAATTGCGACCTTAAACTTCAAAATCGGTCAACAAATTGTTTAAATAATTGCAAAAAGCCATCAAAAACACGCAAGTTTTTAAATATTTTGATTTTTTTTATAATGTTCTTGTACGCTTGTAACTGTGCATAACTATTCCTTTCAACAACTTACACGTACCATAATTTTTTTTTGAAAAATTTTTACAACTTTTTGATTTATTGACAATAAACGCTAAAAAAAAAGTTAAGTAAAAATTTATAACCTTCCCGTGGTTGTAGATATGTCCTATTGGTGTTTATTTTTGCGCATTGGCTTATATTTTATGAATATGAAAAGTATTGGTCCAAAAAAGAAAAAATAATGCGTATTTTTCATTATAGTCAAAAAAAGAGACATTTTTTTGTAAATTGTTTATAAAAAAATCATTGAACAATTCGAATAAATAAATGTGCTAGTCGCGCGCTACCCCAAATTAAAAAAAAAATGGTCAAAAAAGACCTAAATTTGAGTGAGATATGAAGAATTTTCGGCCGCGAGCCGATTTGAAACTTTTCAGTGATGACGTCATACACATCAATTAACAATTTCTGGAAACAATTTTTCTGGTAATTAATATTTTTATAGCAGAGTTTAAGTATCGTACTATAGCCCAGTTGCTAGAGGAAACTAAAAGACAACAAACAATGCGTATTTTTAATTATAAGAAAAAAGAGAGTTTTTTTTTGTAAATTGTTTATAACAAATTAACTGAACAATTCGAATAAATAAATGTGCTAATTAACAACTGCTGGAAACACTTTTTCTGGTGAATAATCTTTTTATAGCAGAGTGTAAGTATCGTACTAGAGGTAGCCTGAGTTTCGATCCTTAATATTCATAATTAAACAAATTATGATTTTTATAAAAAAAAAAAATATCTTCGCCCCCAATGGAGATAAAGCTTTAATTTTTTTTTTAAAATAGTTTAAAAATCGTCGGAACTCAAACATAAATTTTCACATCGATACGAAAAATTGCCCCTTGGCAAAATGCGAAAACATGCGGACCAAAAATGGGCCATTTTTCGGAGGCCATTTTAAAGACGATAGCGATCGAAATTGGAACAATACTTTTCATATTAATAAAATATAAGTCAAGAGGCAAAAAAAAGCACCCATAAGACGACTACAACCATGGAAAGGTTATAAATTTTTACTTTACTTCTTTTTTTTTTAGCGTTTATGGTCAATAACTCAAAAAGTTGTAAAAAATTTTCAAAAAAAAAATTATGGTACGTGTAAGTTGTTGAAAGAAATATTTCTGCACAGTTACAAGCGTACAAGAACATTATAAAAAAAAATAAAAATATTTAAAAACTTGCGTGTTTTTGATGGTTTTTTGCAATTATTTAAACAATTTGTTGACCGATTTTGAAGTTTAAGGTCGCAAAATGACCACATTATGATCACTTTAAAAGGATAAAAATTTTAAATCGATATTGTTTGTTGTTTTTTAGTTATCTTAAAAAAACTGTTTTTTACCTATAAAACCATTTTTTAAACAGTCTTCCGCAACTCCAAAAATGACACACTAAATTTTCTCTCATTGTGTGTGAACAGACCAACCCATTTTTGCGCATAATTTGCTGGAACTAATTACAGTAAATTTTAAGCCTTATTTGGGTCAAGCAACTGGGCTATTCAGCGTGATTGTTACGCAGATGCGTTGCGCTCCTATCGTCCCCCCCCAAAATGGGCCACCGGCTACTCACAAGCCGTACGAAACGTGACAGCGACTCTGTCACTTTACGCCGGTATCAAGTCAGCGAGAGGTCGCCGGTCGTGCCGGCCCAATTCCGTTGCATAGGAGGATGTGGTGTCATGCATCATGCATCATGCATGGCACTGCCTCCTC
>LUGF01048990.1:65797-91928 GCA_001625245.1 Calycopis cecrops | reverse complement strand
AGTCAGGGAGTTGGCGGTGTTACATCTCTGTTTTACATCTCTCTCGTGTTTTATATTAATGTATGTCTCACCGAATATGGTCATGGGCCTGGTCCTCTCCGCCTCGGCCAGGTAGGTGGAGACGACGCACGTGTAGTTGCCGGTCAGCTCGGGCTCGGGGTCGAGGATCCTCAGCGCTCGGTAGTAAGTGTACGGGTTGTTGGACGCCTTGTACGAAAGGTCCAGCTGAAATAATCAATATAGATGTTCCAATAATGCGGTTAGACAAAGCTATTTCCATTAGTGCACTTCTGGATTATATCACTTCAATGAACGTCAAAGCTCATACGAGACATTCAATTTCATTAGTAATTGTGCATTTAAGATAAAGATTGATTTCATTTCCTCAACAGGTGGTGATAAAACTCTAACTGTTATCTCCTTGTTGACTTTTTTATGTGAAGGAGAGGTATGTACATCTTCGGTGTACCGGCTTACTTTTTAAATTTTAACTGGAACTGACACCGACAATTTTTTTCCAAGGGATAGATATAGATTGTGTGATGGGCCAGCGTGGAGTTGTTTTGAGGGCAACAAACATCAGACTTAGAAATACTAATATTAAGACGTAGTATTTCTGAGCAGTTAACTTAATTGGTTCACAACCTACAATCGTGAATTCAAGGTTTTTTTTGGTCCAAAATGTTACATAGAACATATTGAACTCCTTTATGCGTGGCAGAGCTCTCTCCGATTCCACAAATAGGCACACCTCACACAATTGCTTAGTACAAGAATTTCTACGATTGCTCACAGCTATCGATGTTTTGTAAGACTTGTTTTTTTTTCGAATCTAGTTAAATGCTAAACTTCATACACTACCTTGTTCTGTAATATCCCCAACGCCTGCGGCTTGTGTGGCGGTATCCACTGGTACACGGTGTTGTTCCGGTCGTTGAGGAACCACTTCACGACTAGGCCGGTGACGTTGTTGATGACGTAATCACAGTCCAGCGTGACGGCCTTCTTCGTGCCGTACTGCAGCACTTCAGGTACGCGGACGTTGGTTATCCGGACCGCGTGCACGTCTGTGGGCAAATGTCTGATTAGGGACATTTTGATGAGTTAAAACTTTCGCGTTTGTTACACATTTTGTTGTTACTTTACGGGTTAAAACCCGATAAAATATTTCTTAAAAGTATTAACAAAAACGTTTAGTCAGTTCGTAATCGCGGCTAGTGTAACTGGCTGAAACGTCGAACAAAGGTATATGTTTTCGCTAGTACCAAATATTTCATTGTTAAAACCCGTAAAGTAAGTACATTTTTTTATTTAAGTTTTCTCTTTAGGAATATAATATCAGGTCCGTGGAATCAAAAAATATATGAGAAGCAGAATCTTCTTAAAGAATTAACGATGTGCTTTTCACCGCGCAACGTCACCTGCGTACATATCATTTGAGATTCCTATTCGTCCTTCAAGGGTAAACTCGTACCGCGTGTGATACAGTTTTTTATTCCATTGTATATATGACTTTTACAAGTAGTAACACAATACCTACACTTTAATATCGTTTGATAGTAGCAGATGAACACATACAAAATATTTTATTACACTTAAATCTCCCGGTACCGACCACGTGTTCGCTGCGTGTTTTTGAAGCGTCAATGAACGTCCGCGGTAACCGAAAGGGATTCCTCCTGTGACCTGTCACTTAATAAAATATGAAGAAAAATAATTAATAAATAGTTATAAATACAATAATAAATAATATAATTAAAAAATAAAATATTATTATTATTCCGACGATGTATATCGCTATGCCGTGTATTAAAAAGTACATAGTCAGTTACAAATTTTTCATACCATTAAACTTTCCTTTTTTATAGCATATGGCAAAGAGCAGTTAGAGTTTTTGGAAGACTACCGACGCCCTAAGAGATCCACATAATTGTTGTGTAGACGTTTGGCAAAACTACCCCTCTTACCCTACAATGGACCACCGGAAACGTACAGCTGCGGCATCATGTAGCAATAGATAGTCAAACTGGTCCATTTTAGCTGCAATATATCATAGAACTACCATATCTATTTGTACTTAAAATCTATTTATATAATAAAACAGTAAAACCCTTGTGTATGGACATTGAATATATTTACAAAAAACTAACTGTGGGCGATGTTAAAATAGTATTAGAACACTTTTCAATGTTTTTTAATTTTTTTGTTTGTCTGTTCGTCCGTTTCTCCGTTTGTCTCTTTGTTCAAGCTTATCTCCGAAATTACTGGGTGAATTCGAATGAAACCTATTGAGGTGTATAGATACTAAGCCTAGCCAATATTAAATATTCTTTTTACTGCGGTAAAATTGCTCACTCCTACGGGAAATCGGAATTTTGGCACAATAACAAATCACTTTCATTATAATATTACTACGTTACGCAATTCAATTCGCAGGCACCAGCTAGTTATAATATACATAAAATATACTTATAAATATAAGAAAATGAAATAGAAAATTTCGATTATCGACCACTGTCACATCTCTATAACTCCCGCGGCTCCATTTCAGTCGCCAGATTTCTCGTTACAATACTCGGAACTGACGAAGAAATGTCAATAAAGATTTTAATTGACTATTTGCCTCCGAGACGTTTGTTCAGTGAGGACCACTGATCTCTATATTATAACTAGATAGACCTCTTGGTTGTGTATGTAACTGAAACTTCGGGTTTCTAAAAAACAATGATAAAACCGGTTAATTAATTTAATAATAATAATATAATAATATATGTGGACTTATTATTATACTACGTTGCCTAGTCTCGTGCTAAGTACCGTAACCGTACCAGACTTGTAATATGAGTATTGGACAGTAACAAAAACTGAATATACATATATAAGATTTTTATTATAGAAATATATACAATACATAGATAACGCTTATCCAAGCTCTGTACTAATTCGCCAACAAGTCGTCAAAATATATTTTATCGTATTAACTGGATATTTGATATAATATGGAGAAAATTAATAATATGGAGGAAGACTGGAACTAGTCAACGCCTTATACTGAGCTCAGTATGTAATAGCGAATCAACTAAATTTTACGTTATCGTGCATGCGTCAAACTTTAAATAAAGCATTTATTTATTGAATATCATAAACTGTTAGAATATACCTAGTCTAGCCATAAGTTCTGTTACAAAGAAAAAAAAATTAAATTGCAAATATGTAGTATTTATTAATAATTTTACACATAATATTTATTAGTTTTACAGTGTGTTAGTTTAATACACAAATATAAAACAATTAAAAATACAAAAAGCTTATTCGATGTGGTCACTATTGACTGCAATACAGTCATTTAAACGTGGAGGCCAGTTATCAATAGCAGCACGCACTCTGTCCATGGGGAAATTCTTTACTGCCAATAATATGGATTGTTTTAGGGATTCCAAACTCCTACTAAATTATATAGAGCCTTATATAGCGATTATACAGTATCCTCAACAGCGAACTACAGTATCAACTACGCTGCGACAAAGAGGGCAGTGATAATATTAACGTAATCAACAAAAAAAAAACAGTATCAACTAACAACTAACCCAGTTATATAGAGATCAGCGGCGCAGACGTTTGATTGTAATAAAATACACACTCCAATATTGTTTCCCAGTGATTACAGCTCTCCGAAACTCCCGGTCTAATGTTAACAGCCGAGGGTTGGGCGTGACTCGGGAATGTTGGGGATATGTTCCAATATCAGTATCACCAACGTAACGATTAGTGTAATTGTTATCCTTTACCCAACTGTGCTAGAAGTGATATGTTTTTAGTGTTTTTATATCGTACGTTTCATCCGCGTAGGTTTCGATCCTGTGAATATGTCGAGATGAAAAACTCCATCATATTATATCGAACACAAAGCAGCTTCAATAAGCATTTTGGCTCGGTGGACTTATTTAATGTAAACGGATATAATTTTAAAAAATCAGTTACAAGTATAACTTAATAACAACAATAATTCTCATAAGCACTCAAACGCACTCACATGCACACGTACACACATATCTCTGCTTTACTCTTTATTATAAAAAATAAATCCGTTATTGAATGTGTGATTAATCATAACTAAATATTGTATCTAGAAAGTTAGGTCTGTGGATTTTGTGAAATAAATAAATAAAAGAAAATAGATGTTGGCCGATTCTCAGACCTAATAGGCATACGAAATTTCATGAGAATCGCTCTAGCCGTTTTGGAACGTAACTAAGATTGTGACACGAGTATTTCATATAGATTTTACTGGCATTTGAATTTGGAAGATGTCTTAATTGATACGACACTACGGGAGAAAATCCTCCTTGCATTCGTAACATAAGCGTAAAATACAGGGCTGTATTTTCGCGTTTCGTGCTATTTGTTTGAGCCCATATTCTGATCTATCCTCCATGATAGGAGGGAGAAGTGCAATAATTCTGCACAATAATTACGGAGATATTTGTGGACAACGGTACCTAGTCATCAAAATTACACCATATTTTTGAGTCTTAAACTAAAGAAAAGAGAAAAAGAAAATATAGACTAATGATATAATTTAAGAAATTAAAAAACAGTTTTCATCCAAAAAATAATTTAGGTTTTTTTTACGTCCTCTATGTAAACGTGACCTTTAATTCCACAAACTCGAGTATTTCAACAACTTTGCCCACCATACTTTGCGGTTAAGGGAAAAGGTTCAACTAAACTGTTCTCAGGCTCCTCTATAAACTGTTGAACGTACTGCGGAGTTAAACGGGAATCATGTGGAGTCATGGTCTGTAACTTAGATAATATTCAGTGCACGATGGGAGTTTCTGCACTCGCTTTGTTCCGCTCCTGGTTCTAATATCAGCCTCTAGTTTTAGATGCATTTCATGACTATTGTCAAAGCTATCTTGTCTTATACCTGTATAGGTGCCACGCTGCATGCATGTAGCCGAATTGGACCGGCACGACCGGGGAGGTACCTCTCGCTTACACGAGACTGGCGTACAACTGTCACTTCAAGCCTTTTTCGTGCGTAGTGGAAGTAGCCGGTGGCCCATGGAGGGAGAAAGAAGGAGACAACGCATCTGTATATCCTATATGCGGATGTCTATGGGCATCGGTAGTCATGAAAATGGCTCCTGTTTCTCGTTTGCCCCCTTATACTATAAAGAAATATATACCGAGAAAACATGGATGTGGATTTAAGTAAGCAATAAACAATTCTGCCCCCGATAGTTGAAAAGACGCATCTAACAAAAAGGTAAAATGGAGAAAAAAATGTTTGAATGTCAAAATCGGGAATTTCCTTGCTGTCTTTAAAATATAAATAAAATGAAACTTTTTTTTGGACAGAATGATGGCCAACGTATTCATCTTTGATACCTCATATATAAAAAATATCTTTTTCTTTTAATTTAATTATATTTTTTTTAAGAAAAACCTTTAAAAATCGAGTTAAATATCTTATGCTTAATTGAAATGAAAAATGAAAAAACACAAACAACAACATTTTTCATTTAATACATTTTGCATTTTCATTTTCTTAGCATGCACGATTTTTTTAACTAGTCCCGAAAACGCATATAACCAGTTCCGTCTAATCAACTTCTTATATGAAAGATGTGCCTTTTCAACTTCTGAACTTAAACAAATATTATAAATGAAAATGGCGTCAATACGTAAATGTGCCTTTTCAATTAAGTTTAAAGGAAATATGTCTTTTCATCTTCTGAGTAATAGAAAAAAGTTTACAAATACGCCCTTTTTCGTTGTGATAACTCTGTAACGGAGCGAGATATCGCAATATATAATATATAATAATTATATAATATTAGAGGATGCGCCTTTTTCTCCTTATTCCGGCAATATATATATATAACTCAATTTCGGAAAAAATGTTAGATGCGTCTTTTCAACTATCGGGGGCAGAATTAAACAGAATAGGAGAGTTCCAGGTCGTAGAGCGATAAGCCGTCGATGATTTGTCTCCTCAGATTTATATCAGATTTACGTTTAGGTAAATTGGGGTATAGAGAGTGTAGTTGTACGCCCGTATTTTAATATAATATGTAGTTGTTTCAATAGAGATGGTTATATTATGTTCCACGCACAAAATGTTTAAACAAATAATTTCTAATTGTACTTTCTTCCTTGTAATTTAACTGAGAGGGTAAAAGGCCTTAGCTCACCTACGCACCGGCCCAAAACGGAACTTTTTTTCAATTTATGAATATCGTTACTGCGATTTTATTGCGCCCGCTGTAAATAAACCACAAAATAAAAGCCGTTTTCACCGCTCTATTTTGTGGCACCAAAGCAAAAACATGCAGTTTGTTGTGTTAGCCGGCGAACGGGTATGGCACCGCTTCTGCACGTATCGCTTCGCTGATCACCCCCCTAGATACGGTTGGTGGCGTTGATAATAACCGATACTTTCAATTTTAAATTCATATTCCTTTAAAAACATTTCTAACTATCCATATTTCATTGCTCCGCAATCGCACGAACGAAATTGACACTACCTCTTGCTTTATTGTAGTTATAGTAAGAGGTAGTGCTAGGCTATGCAGATTAATTGGTCTGGTACGACCGGGTAAGTACCTCTACAAAGTAAAGTGACAGCTGTGCTGCCGCGTCTCGTGTAGCGCGTAAGAATCCGGTGGCCTATGAAGGGAGAGGTGGAAGGAGTGCAACGCATCTGTAGAGCCTCCATGCTGATGTCTATGGGCGTCGGTAGTCATGAAAATGGCTCCGACTGCTCTATTGACCCCGTATCTTTACTACAAAAAGAAAGTTCACTCTCATTAGATCTAAAAATATTTTTTCTTTTTTTTATTTATTTATAATTTACAATTCAACAATAGAAACACACAAATTCCGTCAAACTATAAAGCAGTTATTCTTCTCTCTCTCAATACTTAAAGAAACAGTAAATATTTTAAAAGTACTAATAATTTATAAAAGGTTAGGGAGGTAATTCAGAGAGCATACATAAGAAGTACAGTGCTTATATTATGTTTAGACTTTACTAACTTATTTCTATTATAGTAAGTATATTACCAATATTATTTGTTTATTTAATTTTACGATTAATATAAAAACTTGTTAATTTTTTCTTAAATACAATTTTATCAGAAACATAACTTCTTCTATTTATAGGAGCTAAATTAAGCAATTTAGGTATAAGATATCCTCTTGTGAATGACCCGTAATAATTAAAAATAATAGGGACTAATAATTTTTGTTCCGTTATTTGTCTGGTAGTTTTATCATGAGAAATTTGTATTTGAAACTCCTTAACATGAGCATTTGCAATAAGCAGTAACAGTTCAAACTTTTTTTGTATTGGTAATATTTTACATATTTCAAAAAGTTTAACATAATTTCCTTTTTTTTTTTGACCTCAGTACTAACAAGCGTTTTCAGACATCTGACCTGCAAGTCTTTGATCTTGTTTAAATGAGCTTCAAAATACCGGCCGTATGTGTACCTACTACCCGCATGATATAATAACTTCAACCAGCGCATAATATTAAGTGTTAAACTTTTACTGACGACTTGGCGAAAGTGAAAGAATTGACCCAGCGCCAACTTTAGTTTTGAACACACATCTTCTATGTGATACTTCCATGTCATGTGCGTATCCACAGTCAGGCCGAGATATTTATACTTAGGTACCACGTCGAGATTACCGCACATACAACCGATCCCGTTTTAATGTAAACAATTATAATCGTGACCTACAATTTTAACAGTAGTATCGGTCATGCGACGATTATATGGCGAGTATATATGCATGCATTTAGTTTTTTGATGTTGATTAAGCCGTTGTCGTGAGACCACTTTATAATATTATTAGGTAGTGCCACACTGCATGCTTGCATGCAATCGAATTGGGCCGGCACGACCGGAGAGGTACCTCTCGCTTACACGAGACCGGCGTAAAGTGACAGCTGTGCTGTCGCGTTTCGTGCGGTGTGTAAGTAGCCGGGGGCCCATGGAGGTGGGAGGAGAAAGGAGGGCAGCGCATTTGTATAGCCTCTATGCGGATGTTTGTGGGCGTCGGTACTCATGAAAATGGCCCGGCTGCTCGTTAGCCCTCCTACATCATAAAAAAAAAATAAAAAAAAATATTATCTAGGTCAGCTTGCACATGCTGTTGTATTTTGTTGATATCATAGTCTGCATATAGTAAGCACGTGTCATCTGCAAGCCCACACTTTTCTGATATTGGTAATACAATTTGTTATTTGATATTGTTTGTATGTATTTTTTGCAATATTTTTTTGTTTATTTACTTTGATTCTGAATTTCGTATACTTACTCTAATCTATAATTCATATTTTTCGATTCGGCTCGATTTCCACATTTCAAAAAGCTTACTCATATTATTTAACATTTGAAGTAATTCTTTAGTTATCCACGGGTTTGATTTTCGTTTTTTATTGCTTGATGATTATTTTTGAAGTATCATAAATATTGCCAAAAATATTTTACATTTTTTCGTACAGTTTAATAGGACAGTCAATAACCTCTAACTCATAACAGTCAACTGCGGCTATCTTTTCATGAACAAGCTTATTATATAAATAATAGGAATCACTTACACAAGTATTAACAATAAAATCTTGTTGCTATGTTAAAGACAATCCGATCAAAAAGTGGTCAATGAACTTGATTGCAGTAGATGCCCTTCGCGCCGAGCGGCCTAGTTCGCGCCCACATATGTCACATGATCACTGCATGACGTCACGACATCTCCTGCACACACCTCCTCGCGCGTCGGGTCTCGTGTGCCCCACAGCGCAGCACGTTCTCAGATAACCTGTTTTCGTACCGCACCACAGCGATTCCTTTGTCCTGCTTGGCTAGGGTTGCCATCTCAAAAATCTGTCAACCAGGACAAGGCACGTAAGAACCCCGGATTTCGGAGTTTCTTACCCGGACGTTAGTAATAATAGTATTTTTCATAAGATACTCAGAAGAATAAAATATAGTTTTATTGTCATAAATCAATTATTATTTATTTTAAAGCTATTTTAAACAAAATGACAAATTTAAAAAAAATACTTGTAACTGTACTTGTAACCATAAACATTTCTTCCAAAACTTGAAATTTTTGTTTCACTTTTTTGAATCAAATCAATCTAATCAAAATCCGGACTACAAATAAAACACCGCCCGGACGCTCCCCGGACGCCCTCTAAACTAGGACAAATCCGGGGAAACCCGGACGGATGGCAACCCTATGCTTGGCTATGCCCATATTAATATTATCACCAATTACGATCACATCGCAACTTGTAGGAACCTTTTTTATTACATCTTGTAGTCCTTGACATATTAATTTATTGGAATTTGGGGTTCTGTATACCGCTAATAGATGTATATCATGTAAAGATAGTGAAGTTATTTTGATTACACCGTGTATAATCTCCATTTCGCGGCATTCGATATTTTGAGTGTAAAAGTTTATATTAGTTTTAATGTATATAATAATACCACCTCCGCGTCGTGCCACTCTAGTGTAGCTGTCATAACCTTCTATTTTGTACTTAATTCTTTGTTTTTTATGTTTACTTCTGATAATATTATAATGGTATTCAGCTGTTGGCATTCACTTACCATCACAAAAAGCTTGTTGAATTTTTTTCGTAAAGAACAATTAATATTTAAATGAACTATATTTAATCCAGATATAGTGTTTTTAATATTTTGGACATATGATTGTACATCGCTAAAGTTATCACATTGAATATCATTTTGCAAGGACATATCCATGTTTTTAAACGTTAATATTTTATCTACTTACATATTTTAGCACACGTACACAATATTGCACTGTTTAATTTATACATAAATGGTTAATAGCGATATGAGACTCACTGTCTGTATTAAATTAAGTTTACGTAAACATTATTTATGAGAATAAAATATTTTTAACGAATTTTATCGCGGTTTATTTAACAGATTTTATCAGTCCACTCTTGACCATGGTAACTGTAATGCTTCTGAAAAGTCGGGCTTGTTAAATAATTAAATAGACCGCGGCAAAATCCGTTAAAGTTATTTTATTGTAATTAAATTATAAATCTATGCTTGTGCCAAATTTTATCCCGATCCGTTTATCTGTTTATGCGTGAAAGAATAACAAACTTATATACAAGCTTCTACATTCATAATATTATCAGTAGCAAAGGCGTGATGCTCTTTTTCCATTGATATATAAATGACTATTCGGAATGCCTTTTATAACATCCCATAATTGAATATTAATGACGTCATCAAAGCTCCACTCAAACAATAAAGATGAAGTTCGAAACTCATTAGTTCTAACGTCCAACTTTTCCTATTTCATAATCGCAAGCTTATATCGGTTCTATTTTCGTAACCAGACTTGTTTGGATACTATTTCATTTACAAGTTAATGTGATAAATTTTAACGGATTTTATCGAGGTTTATTTAAGTATTTTACAATACCGATGTTTCAGAAGCTTTAGAGTAACCACGGGTAATAAGTTGTTAAAAGTACCCGTAGGATTTTAATTAATTATTAATTAATTGTTCCGATTAATGCAAAAGGTACTTACTTATTGTATTTCACAGCATTAAGGTTGGTTGGGATTACAATACATAAGTAAACCACTTTGTTATTTTTGTCTCATTAAGTTCATATTAGGCTAATCGGGGTTTATATTTGGAGGCTTTTTTTTATAAAGTGTGGGCCAAAAGAGCAGTCGAAGTCACTCCTAGTGCCCATAGACATCTGCTTGTAGGCTATGCCGATTGCCGATACGTTGCCCGCTGTCCTCCTCCTCCGTGGCGCAGTTGGTACTTCACGCCATTATTGTGTGAGCAAAAGCTCAGTCGTGCACGCACAATTTGGCTGCAATGAAGCATTTTAAGACGTTCCATCCCCCAAGAAGGAATAAAATAAAATCAGATGCTTACGAAGATTGTCGAAGACTGACAATTGTTTACATTTTTTTTGTTATTGGGGTGCAAACGAGTACTCGGAGCCATTTTCATGACTACTGACGCCCAGAGACATCAGCATAGAGGCCATACAGATCTCCCCTACTTTCTCCTCCCATATAAATGGGCCACCGGCCACTTACGAACCACACGAAACGCGACAGCATAGCAGTAACTTTACGCCGGTTTCGTGTGAGCGAGAAGTATCTCCCCGGTCGTGTCGGCCCAATTCGGCTACATGCATGCATGCAGTGCGGCTCTACCTCGATTGTCGAACGAGTAGGAGCTGACCCACTTACCAGCAATTCTTTTTCCTTCACGAGTATGTAAATTAAAATTTCCATATCGCGCACGTACGAGTACACAGTTTGAATGACATGAAGGGGAAATTACCGACCATTACCGCACAAACAAAAGTTTCCAATTGAAAGACATAACTGAAACAAAGTGAGCTATTACCGCCCCCACTCACAGGGCACGATATGTCGGACGACTTTTCCTTTCGACCCGGTGTACGAAATATTGACATTATTTGAAAAGAGGTCTTCGTTATAAAAATAGAATTATGAGTCTTATCTAATTAGTATATATAGTATAAAGTCTTATTATGGTGCCAAAGTGACGCAAAAAAGTGAAAATAAAAATAAAAGATAATTCAATAATTTTAATGATTTTAAGGAGCAGCTCAAAATTACTAGTAAATCAAAGGATCTATTGCACGTTTTTACAAGAAGCCACTGTCATAATTTTTATAAGAGGAGCAAATAATGGTAGGCAATGTGAAGTTAATATCAACTGTTATGCTTTGCACTTTTTCCTCATATTATTTACACAGAGGTAGTAATTCCTTTTGTTGATAAATTTTCTTTTAAGTTTTTAAATACATATTATCTTGTATTGTGTCCTAGTTGCTGATAGTCATATCTACATTAATATTATGTATATGTAAGCGTTTGCAGATTCACTTTGACATATTATGAACAAAAAGCGAATTTTGTTAAACATAATAAATAGCTCACAATAGAATAAAAAACCGGCCAAGTGCGAGTCGGATTTGCACACTGTGGGTTCCGTACCAACAAAAGGTATAGGTGTCTCTGCGATATTTTTTACAAGAAAATAAAATAACTTGGTTTTTCATAGCGTTTGTATGAACGACAAAGTTGTATTTGCGTTGTTGTGAAAAGATAAGTTTTTGCTATTTGGCTTCAGAAACCTTCTCTGGCTGTGAGAACAAACTAGAGTGATTGATCTTCTCGTTTATATGTTATACCTATTATACATACAATATACAACACTAAATGTAGTTGTTCTTGATAGGTAGTGGTAAAATAAGCGGACTGCATCTTCATAGGTGTATATTCAAAATATATCAGAATTACAATTATTATTATGTGATAGCCAATGGACGGTTTGAAGGTCCGACAGCGACTGACGAGGCGAGCTTTCCTTTGTCTCGAGCTCCCGGATCTCGCCGCCCGCTCCCCGCGCACCTCGTCCTGCACGTCCACGGCGCGCGGCGCCGCGGACCGCGCCTACGCGTGTTCGCACGCGCAGACAGCAGTATTAATAATTATTGTTAATCTCTCAGTAAATATTTGTTATTCTCTCACATAAATCGACTGAATTTGAATAACATAGTACAGATTAATTATAAATTGGAATACATAAAACAATTCTTTAAATCCCGAAACGAAATCCCTTGGGATATATATTCCGCCTAGTACCTTAGAACGTAACGTTATTTACGTAAGCAATAAAACGAATAATCGTATCGCACACTATAAACGTGAGTCAAAACTTGTGCCACTTTGCCAGTAAAATGTTGGGCTATCACGAGGCTATGACAGTTAAATGATGAAAGGCAAGTTGTTTGTGACGGGCCCGATGCACCCATTTGGTTCGATTATAAAATATGATGCGGGGCGGCGACCTGCACTGCAATCATGCCTCGTAGATTATTTAAGTAACTAACGCGTATCGATTTTACAGTTCAATTTGTATTTCGTTTCTATAATGATATTCTGCGCTGTAGAGTTAGTTTTTAGCGGCAATATCAGCATGTTTTAAAAAATTAGGTAGTGCCACACTGCATGCTTCCATGCAGCCGAATTGGGCTGGCACGACCGGGGAGGTACCTCTCGCTTACACGAGACCGGCGTGAAGTGACAGCTGTGTTGTCGCGTTTCGTGCTGTGTGTAAGTGGCCAGTGGCCTATAGAAGTGGAAAGAGAAAGGAGGGCAGCGCATCTGTGTAGTTTCTATATGGATGTCTATGGGCGTCAGTAGTCATGAAAATGGCTACGACTGCTCGTTTGCCCCCCCCCCCATACCATAAAAAAAATTGCTTGGGCTATTTTTTATCTGACCTAAACGCGACATAGAGCTTGATTCGAGTATAAGCATCATCTATTCTGAAAATCAGCAATTTCATTACTGAAACAGTGAAATTGCTGATTTTAGAATAGAGACTTAAATTGATGTTTTTCCCCGTGTTCTGTAGCCAACAAAAATGTTTTATTAAGGGCGATCATGTCGCGGAAAGGTATTTCGATAATAATTGAATTTCGCTTCCGTCGTGTAAGTAAATCTGTTGGTGAGTGATAAATCATCGGCGCCATCGATCTTACACGATCAACGCCAAAATTGAATGGCATCTATCTCATACCATCATCATCATACACATGAATATCGAGTTAAATAATAGCGTTTGGGAAAATTTTAAGCAAGAGGTAGTGCCACACTGCATGCTTGCATGCGGCCGGATTGGGCCGGCACGGCTGGGTTAGTCTCGCTTATGTGACCAGCGTAAAGTGATAGCTGTGCTGTCGCGTTTCGTGCGGTGTGTAAATAGCCGGTGGTCCATGGAGGAGGCAGGAGAAAGGAGGGCAGCGTCTGTATGGCCTATATGCGGATGTCTATGGGCGTCGGTAGTCATGAAAATGGCTCTGACTGCTCGTGTTCGCGCCGATGAAGCCCGACCATCGCCGAGGGGCGCGAGACGGACAGGGATGTGTGGGCGGCGGTCGCTTTTGACCCCACTACCGCACACCACGTCAATTCAATTGGCGACACCAAAAAAGCAGAAGCGGTCTAAAGGGAACCTATAATAATACATATTGATATATACAGTCCATGGTCTTATTATTTAACTCCTCCACCGCGTCTACATGACTGGCATATTACTAGCTGACCCTTCTTTCAATATACCGTCAGTCGTAGACATACTGGTGGGCGCTCCAGTGTTTTGGGAAGTTCTTATGTATAATTTTATAAACTTAAGAAAAAATAAGCCCAAATTATGTGAAAGCAAGTTGGGGTGGCTTATTTCGGGCTGTGTTCCTCTTCAACCACAAAAATACCTTTCACATCATATTATGTGTAATTTATCGTGTCTACAGCTCGTTTACCCCCTATACCATAAAAAAAACCTAAGTGTTGGTCGACTATTCAGGTGGGGAAACGATCTTCGGTCCGAGATAAATGCGAGTAGCAGTAGTGACCATCTTGGTATTCATCGAAAGAAGCCTACGTCCAACAGCGGCGACAGATCTGATAATGATGTTTATCTTACTGGTGGTGATCTCAGATTTATAAAATACATTTCAATTACAATAATTTTTAAGTATAACGTACACTAGGTACTTTGCAAACCTCGTAATTTTATAGATAGATATATCTCTAGCAAATTTATAATAAGTATATTTTGTTAATCACAATGTGACTTTAAATTACTTGAGAATGATTTTTACCCTCTCTAAGGTAGGTACAGGGTAAATATCATTCTTCATATAAGAGTATTTTTATGGATAAGACAATAGAGAAATCGTTTCATTCCCCTGAGCCCTTTACGTTATTATTGAATGGGCCCTTCGAGAGATCGTCACTTTTACTCAGAACTGCAAGTACGAGTCACATTTGCGTAGTCATTTTTACTCGCAATATATTTCGTATAATAACGTACAGTTGGAACTGAGAACAAAAATTGTAGAGAGAGAAGAGAGACAGAACTGCTGAAAGGAAGATTTATTCTTTTATGGTTAATAATCTGATAAAAAAATATTATATCTTATTTGTAAAATTTTTGCCAAAACTGTTCAATGGCACCTGCGTCAAGGTGTAACACGATGCTACATCCGTCTTACCTTGGGGCGTCACTTAGAATTGGTGCGGAGAAGCTAAATTCTCCGTCTTATGCCGAGTGACGTCCTTTCAGTGCTCCTCACATTGCATCACTGTGCATGCATAATATGTAACAAGGACTTAAATTGTTCTTTTTTTTTTGTTTAAGAAGTATTTAAATTGTTCTTTATTTGTCTTTTTGTTATATGTATTTATATTTTGTGCTGCATTGTGTCTCTTGGAGCATTGAATAAATTTATTTCTATTCTATTCTATTCTACATAAAAACTATTGATTTTTTTTATTATATTTTTATGAACGGTCCCTATAGACACCATTGAATCGGATATAAATCAATTGTTCTATCAACATTTTTTAATATTTGAAAAGGCTATCAAGGCAACAAATCCGACTTTTTTAGCTGCCGATTTCCAGAAACATCAGCATAGAAGTTGTGCTGATGCGTTGCCTTCATCCTCCCTTCCTCTTAATGGAATCCTCCGGCTGCGTCGCCGGTCGGACTGCTTCAGTTGTGCTACAGCTATGGCATACTATTCAACAATAGCTGGTGCCTGCGGCTTCGTTCGCGTAGCGCAGTAATATTATAATCAAAGTGTTTGCTTACAATGTGCAATTCCGATTTCCGGTAGAAATAAGCGATTTTACCTCAGTAAAAAGTAGGCACCTGTATTCACCACAAAACGTTTCATTCGAATCCGTCTAGTAGTTTCGGATGTTAGCCTGTACAAACAGACAAACGGACTAATAGACAGACAAAAAAATTAAAAAGAAATTGAAAAATGTTCTAATTCTATTTTAACATCGCTCTCAATTATTGTTTTTCGTAAATATATTAAATGTACAGACGCCGGAATTTTACTATTTTATTACCTATAATATATTGTAGGATAGATATCAATTTGATCAACCAAATAGCATTAACCACGAAAGCATATTACATAATAAGTATACTTTCACCTATTTCGGTAAATTTAATACCGAATACCGAAATAATAAAAATTAAAAAGAGAGATTTAAACGGTCCTACCACCCCGATTCAAAAACGATTCATTATCCTCTATACATATAGAATTCTTGTCACAAGGTTTTTTTTTTTGATCGCAGAAGGGGGCAAAGAAGCAATCGGTGCCTTTTTATGACTACCGACGCCCTTGGACATCCGCACGATTGTTACGCAGATGCGTTGCCCTACTATGCTCCCCAATAGGCCACCGGCTACTGACAAACCGCTCGAAACGCGACAGCGACGCTGTCACTTTACGCCGGTATCAAGTGAGCGATAGGTACTTCCCTGGTCGTGCCGGCCCAATTCCGTTGCATAGGAGGATGTAGTGTCATGCACCATGCATGGCACTACCTCCTCCTAGCACTGCCTCTGTCTAGCACTACCTCTTCCTGCATGGCACTACCTCTTCCTACCTTAGTTACCATATCCTCCGAGACGGCTCGACAGTCTCTCACGAAATTTTGTGTGCATATCGGGTAGGTCTGTGAGTCCGCCAACATCTATTTTTAACCTCGCGCCAGCTACGGCGATGCAGCGCGGCGGCTCGGTTCCCGCGCGCCACGCGCCGCGCGTCCGCACAGACGCGGACGTGGAGGGAGGCGCGAACAGAAAGAAATATTACGCAACAAGAGTGGCGAGCCTTACCTGTTGGAATATTAAACCTTATGACACAGAATATACGAGTACGAGAATATCTTTTGCATTTTCATGAAGACAGAATGAAACATCGACAACATGGCGTCATTTGGCATTCGACGCAATGAGGGTGATACTGATGTTGATTTTATTATCGCTCGATGTAATATATAAAATTCTCGTGTCACAATGTTAATTACCATACTACTCCGAAACGGCTATATCGATTCGCATGAAATTTTCTGTGCATATCGGGTAGGTCTGAGAACCGGCGAACATCTATTTTTCATCTCGATATTTCCATCTAAAATTATGCGGGTGACAGTACAAAACGCAGCTATTATTATTAAAAATTTAATTACAGACGGTTTTTGGCCACGGCAGCTATCTCCAAATGATCTTGTCATGTGCACACGCGAACACAAATGAACTTTATTCTCTCATATCTTCTATTCCGATAAGACAGCGGGGCTATACCGGAGAGAAATCAGGGTTGGATCGCCGGCAACTGCTCTAAGGTAAGGGGGTGTAACATAGTGATGCGACTCGAGTCATGTTTTTACTCGAGTCACTCGAGTCAGTTTGTCGAACTCGTACTCGGGTGAAATAAAATACTACTCGAGTGAACTTGCACTCGAGTTGCCGAGTGAACTCGGCGCACCGAGTTGAACCGAGTTTACCCGAGTGACCTCGTCGCGCTGAGTACACACTGTAACATCACCAACTTCGGCACTTCGGACTCTCTTTAGGAATTAAAAAAAATAATGGCGTATGGTCAGACCCGGGACTAACATAGGATTATCGCATTTTATGTTTGTAAGAGCTCTTCAGGTTTTCAATATTGTAAACCTATGCGGGTTGGCAATACATGATAAAGCAGGAGAAAAGAATATATCTTCTTGCGTTTATCACGATGGAGGAAATCTAGTTCGTTCCTCCCTTGTGGCACATACCATTTTACAGGTGCACAAAGTTCCAACTCGAGCCGAAAGATAAGACAAAGTTAAATATATTCTGTAGCTGAAGACTCGCTGCAAACTTCAGCTACAAGGCACACGGCAGATCGCGAAAGTGACTCTCGTTATTAATAAATCACTTTGCTGCTGAATTTTTTAAGTGACTGCGCCTTCAAACTTCGTCACGGTAGAGTGACCATTAATACAGTCATTTGGGGAATGCGGAAGTATGGTGTAAAATAAAATAAAGTGTGTCAGTTGGTTACAAATTTTATGGACTTAATTATATTGACTTTATAGTATTGCTGGACAAATAGGAGTCTAAGCCATTTGCTATCGACGCCCATAGACGTTGTACAGACGAGTTGCCCTCCTCACGCTTCCTCCATGAGCCACCGGATACTTACATACCGCACGCTACATAAGAGCAGTCATTTTATGCTGGTATCGTGTAAGCGAGAGACCTGTTCAACTGAAATGCAGCGTGGCAGTATGTCTTTCTAAACTTACTTCATTTTAAAGAAAAATAAATGATATAAATAATAAATAAATAAATATTTCTTTATTGCACACCAAACATTAAACACTTAAATATATATATCTAAATATTAATATCAATGTACAATTAGGCGGCCTTATTGCTATAAAGCAATATCTTCCAGGCAACCATCTTTCAGAGATATATTGCTTGGAGATGAGGGCGTGCTTAATATATACGATTACATACATAACTTAAACTTAAGATAAAAATAAAAGAAAGTAAGCACAATACAATCATACCATGGAAAGATCAAGTCCAGCGAGAAGAAGAAGAAATTAAAAAGTTACTGGTGACATAATGACAGCGTCGGCTTGTTTACATTTTAAAATTAAATAATTTAAATTGTTTTAATCAAATTATTGCTAGCATTATGGAAACACTATATATATATCCAAATATCTCAATAAATTAATGTTAGTGCTGTAAAAAGTGCTCTTTAACAAGTGTTTTAAACGTTTCAAGACCTTTAGCTTGTCTAATCTCGTTTGGCAATGAATTCCACAGTTTGATGGATTTTGCTGTAAAAGAATTTTGATAATATTTCGTGTTTTGGAGAGGTACATATAATTTGTTAGCAAAACGGCTAGTTCTAAACTCCGTTGAAAATGTAAACATTTCTTTTAGGTAACTTGGAGTTCTAGGATCGAAAAGAACCTTGTACAGCAAATGCAGTATATGAGTATTCCTGCGATGACAGATTCTAAGCCATTTTAAAGACTCTCGGTATTCAGAGACATGGTCATATTTACGAAGGCCGAAAATAAATCGAATGCAAAAATTTTGAATACGTTCAAGCTTGTTTATCTGCTCTTCAGTTAAGTTTATGTAGCTAACATCTGCATAGTCCAGGATTGGGAGTAGCAGGGCCTGTGTAAGTGCAATTCTGGTGGTAATGGGTAAAAAGTTTCTTAGGCGTCTCAAAGAGACAGAAGCACAATAAACTTTCCTACATACCATGTTGATTTGATGATGCCAAGAAAGATTGTTATCAAATATTATACCGAGGTTTTTTACTTTTGGGCTATAATTTATAAGAACTCCATCCAAAATAATAGGTGAGATGTCATCCATATTCAGCTTCCTTAATAGACCTTGACTACCAATGACTATGGCCTGAGTTTTAGTAGGATTTATTTGTATGCCATGGTTGCGTGACCAAGTAGAAATGGTAGTAAGGTCCATGTTGATTTGCGAAATAGCAGAATTAATGTCATCTACACTAGACTGCTTATAAATCTGGAGATCATCTGCATACATATGATGAAGTGATGATATGTTTTCCGTTATTGAGTTAATAAAAATAGCAAAAAGCAACGGGGAAAGCACTCCACCTTGTGGCACACCTGTGGTTATTTCACACCAGTCAGGGACGGTATCGTTTACTTTAATGCGTTGCCGGCGGCCATTTAAATAGCTATGAAACCAATTAATAGATGAAGGGGCTATATTAACAGATTTTAAAGAGCTGATCATTATGTCCAAGTCTACTGAATTAAATGCGTTGCTAAAGTCTAGTAACGTTAAAATGGTTAGCTTCTTATTGTCCATCCCTAGTCTAATGTCTTTTGTTATTTTAGTTAAAGCTGTTGATGTGCTATGCCCTGATTTGAAACCTGACTGTAGGGGGTCTAAGAGATTATGTATCCAAAGCGGCAAAAGAGTATATTTTATCAGTTACGACATTATTTAAATATTTGGCGCAAAGACCGTGTGGTAGATGGTTCAAGTTAATTTTGAATAGTAAGATCTCTTAAAACACATTTGTACGTTAGTACGTGGTGAAAAACTGTTTAAGACTTTCGCGATTGTTACACATTTTGTAGTTACTTTACGGGTTTTAACACGATAAAATATTTACGGTAAAACATTTTACGTCGAGTAAAGGTATATGTTTTACCTACCTTTAATAAATATTTTATCGTGTACCCGTAAAGTATCTGCAAAATGGTGATAATGAATCTTGAAAAAAATGTAAGTTTCTTGGAATAGAGATAGTAAAGGATAGTACCATTCTGCATGCATGCAGCCGACATGCCGGCACTCCGGGGAGGTTCCTCTCGCTTACACGAAACCGGCGTAAAGTGAAATATGTGCAGTCGCGTTTCGTGCGGTGTGTAAGTAGCCGGCGACCTATGGAGGGAGGAGAACATTTGTGTAACATCTATGCGGTAGTCTACGGGTGTCGGTAGTGATGGTAATGGCTATGATTGCTCATTCGCCCTTTTATACTACAAATAGGCTTTCCGATGAAGCTGCAAGGCTCTAGTATCCGATATCACTGCGGGTCAGATGCAGACGTGCAGACTGTTTGCATTGGAAAAGCGATCCATACACGCCGCGAGAATCCCCGGGAGATTTCTCTAAAGAAACGTATTGACTGCGCCCGTCGTATGTTGTCCGGAATGGGATCCAGTGTATTGAGTTTATAGTGCTTGGGTATACTTCTACATGCGATGTAAGCTGTACATGACATTTAGGATTGAACAGGAGGCGTTTAGTTAGAGGTTGTTCCACGCTGCATGCATGCGTGTAGCCGAAGGGCCGGGGCGACCGGGGAGGTACCTCTCGCTTACACGAGCCGGACGCAAAGTGACAGTTATGTCATTGTAACCACGGGAATGAAAATCAATAATTAAGTTTGCCTTCAGTTGTGTGGTCTAAAGAACACACTCTTTTTTATTAAAGTTGGTGTAAATAAGTTATCTACGTGAAATGCGTCACTAAATACCAGTTGTGTTCTTTAGGAAGGAAACCATGAAAAATTCTACCATGAAATTAATAAAAATAAAACAAGTGATAGCGGACAGTAGGTATTAGCAGTTTTTAGGGAATTTGATTGTGACCAGGCGGTTGAGATTGTCATTGCCTCTTTATACAAATAGGAAGAATGATTGTAAAACGAGATCCTGATTTTTTTGTTCTTTTTTTCGGCTTATTAATGTAGAGGCGAAGAGAAGCCTAAAGGTCAATTCACACCAAGAGCGTGGCGAGCGCGGGAAGTCGCTGGAATCCGCGCGGAAGTAGCGAGCATTCGATAATAAGTACTATAGTAATGAAAATAAAGTTGAAATTCATATGGCACATACACTGCGCTCCGCGTCGCTGCCCATCGCCGCGCTTTTGGTGTGAATTGACCCTAATATATACTAAATAATACAGCTTCAATGGATTCTATGAGTGTTCGTCGGCTGACGAAACTAGGCTTGGGGTCAAAAGGGAGTAATACTGCTGCTTAACTACTTTTGTATTCAATGACACCAGTGACAGCTTTCAAACAAATACATGAACATTAAATATTAAGAAGGTAGCAGCGAACAAACTCCACGTAAAGTTAAAAGTATTTATTCCCTTGCGCACGGACCTGGAATCTTTAACTTTTTAATTCGACCTTCTTAAGTGCTTAAGGGCCTGTTTGGATGCTTGACACGAAATCTTTATAAACTATAAGATTATTGTAAAAATAAGTTTTTTAAGAAGTCTATTCAATAGTATTCCGCATCCGATCTGTTGTACATTTTACTTTATTGTAGGTATAATTTATAAGAATTAAGAAGTCTCTGACACGTAACTGGAGATAAGAATGTACATTATTATGAAGTGAAAGCTGCGCAAGGGACGTAAGCGACGCAAGTGCGGTTACTTACTCTGTCACACGATTTTAATCCGCATATTTCATTGAAATCGCGAGCCTTAAATTGTTTTTTGAGGAGTAAACTCAACTTCTTCTATTCCTATGGGACAGCAATCCGACAATACCGGAGAGAAATCAGATTACTGAGTGATTTAACGTGTTCTCCGGGATGCGGGGTTGTAACACTGCCAACTTCTTGACTCGGGATTATTAGACATTTTCAAAATGCCAACAACACTCAGTCCGGTATTCGAACCCGGGACCTCAGGTCTGTAGTTGAACATACTTACTAGACGACAAAGTAGTCAACATATCATAAATAGTACTTTAATGAAGTGTCGTTATCATCCATTGTACCGTAGGTAACTATTTCTGACGCAGTCTGTAAAATAGATCGATGTTACGTTGTTAAATATAAAAAACCTCGTTTTGTGCAAAAGGTGTGTCACCCTAGGCATCACATTCTATGCGTGAGGGGCAACAAACTTTTAAAAAGTTATCTCTAGTGATTTGCATAACACGTAAACCGCCTTCAGCGAGAGCCTTGGCCTGAGTTTGAGCGATATTCTTTTGTCATGTCCTCGTTTTAAACGGCGGCTCTGGAGTGTCCTCAAATATTTAACGAGATGGTGTTTTCAGCGAGGGAATATTTTAATACGGCATATAGTTTCGTAATGACTTGTGCAACTTGCCAAATGAACTTCTCTTTTACACTTTTTATTTATTCAAGTGTAAGATAATGCTCTTGCATTAAGGATGAAAAGATAAAGCATTAATGAGAAGAAAGAGCGTTTTGATCGCTATAATAATTAGTGATTCGAATGTTGAAATAAACTATTTTTATATTCCCTTAAAATTAAAGTTAATAACAGCTGCAAAATATGGATGTGATCAAACTTTTGTATAACTTTTTATCACAGTGCTATCCAAATATTAGGTGTAACTATAATGTCTAGTTAGAGGTACATAACTAATACCTTTTATAAATAAATTTAAGCATTGTTTCAAAATAATGATTTATAATAATAAACTAGATTTAAAGTTGTCATGAAAAACTAAGAATGATTTAAAATATGCTCCAAGTAAACTAACACTCATGATTATAATCAAAGTTATTTTCCTTATGAGGTCAATATGAAGAGGCCTGCAGCGCTAGTGACACGTGAAAACGATACATAAAGCAGATTCACTGGTCGTCACATATTTTATAAGATCATCACAAAATTTTCAAATCTGTCAGGTTAAGTATAATTACTGAATTTCCAGCAGTAAAAAGTGTTCTAGATGTTGACCTTGAGGCTTAGTATCCATACATCACAAAAAGTTTCTTTAGCTTAGACTAACAGACAAATAGACAAACGCACAAACAGACAGACAAAAAAATTAAAAACATTGAAAAGTGTTGCAATACTATTTTAACATCGCCCCCAATTAGATTTTGTAAATATAATATTCAATGTACAGACACATTTACTATTTTATTATACTATGTATTGACTATGTTGAACACATACATCCTATTAACAAGATTTAATAAAAAAATCTTGTAAAAGGATCACGACAAGTCTAGATTTTTGCTAAGATAAGTCAATAACTTTCCTAGACTACACAAAACGATTTTCTTTACAAAAAAACACTAAAATGATCACGGCAGGTCTAGGATAGTCGCTGTTTTGCCTGTGGTATTGTTTTTCGAGATACCTTGAGGCTTTGTTCGAGGCAGCACGCGACCAAGACGCGTGTTCACGCTCTGGTGGCTCCCACACAAAGGTGTCCGTAACGAGCAGGATACCCGCTCTCGTGAGCACGCAGTTTTAATATTCCACGGGGTATTTTGTGCCCATCTGCCACTTGTACATTCCTTGACATAGTTCCTGATGGGAGGGTTAAAAGGAACATCTGTGAACTATGTAATTAGTATACTAGTATACCAATTAGGATTTGGTGTTCTTTAAAATTTGCGCACTGGGACAGTACTTACGTATAAAGGTGAGGAGAAAAGCCAGGATTATCATCATATCGGTCGGAACGGTATACCTACGAATAGCGATGGGTTTGTTAAGTGACGTTGTTTCTTGTGGTCCCCAAACCTGAAGGCTGGAGTTACAACATCAAATATAGAAAACTCTATCAAATAGTTGCAATAAATACAGCTTAATATTGCTGCAGTTAGTGCAGTGGTCACTTCTGAATTTCTAGACATTTCTTATAATCAAAGGCCATTTATTTTTTAAAAAGCTGCGGTTATTCATCCTCATTTCTGAATTATTCAAATTATAAATAGAAGATTGATTTTGATTTCATTTGACGTCTTAAACTATTTTCCTGTAACAGGACTACTGGAAGAAATTCACTATGGAAATAAGTAGTGCCTTTGCACAATTTTTAATGATATTAAGTTTATAATATGTTACCTGTGTACACTGACTATTAAATAATGGTAAGAGGTAGTGCCACACTGCATGCTTGCATGCAGTCGAATTGGGCCGGCACGACCGGGGACCTCTCACTTACACGAGACCGGCGTAAAGTGACAGCTGTGCTGTTGCGTTTCGTGCGGTGTGTAAGTAGCCGGTGGCCCATGGAGGTGGGAGGAGAAAGGAAGGCAGCGCATCTGTATAGCCTCTAGGCGGATGTTTGAGGGCGTCGGTAGTCATGAAAATGGCTCCGGCTGCTCGTTTGCCCTTCTGTACCATAAAATAAATAAATAAATGAATTATATAAAAAGTTCTTGAATATTAGTGTTGATTTAAACAATACTCTAGATATATTATAACGATATTATCTCTAGTAAAGTAATGTTTTTTCGAGCTACGGGTGAATGTAGTAAAACAATAAAGCGGAACTAAGTCATCGCCCTTTCTAATTAAAATGCGCATAAACTTGTCTAGAGGAGTACAAAACAAAGTTAAAAAAAGTAAAAAACGCGGGCAATATGGCGTCTCAAGTCAAATATCGCACATTATGAACGGTTAAGCGGCTATGTGGAACGGGCACGCGCGCGTCACGCCGCGTGCGCACGCTAGTCGCTACACATGTCTTGTTTTTTTCTCCCTCCCTCACTAGGCAAGTGCCCTCTTTGCTTCAAGAACCTTCTTCGATAAAATTTAATTTAATTGCTTTAGCTCGTGCCGTTGTTTATTTGTTTTTGTGGTGGTGCGGGAAGGCGACCACAACTATTAATTGTATTAACTATATCCATGTTTTGAATGTATTCCATTCCAAATATTAAAGATTAATGCTGGTATAGAAAGATTAAGTACCTAATGTTAATGCAAACTGAACAGCCACGCTCGTCTAGGTTACATTTATTTTATTTATCTCCAAACCCAGAAAACATAGTTACTAAAAGGACGCGGTAAGATGGGACCTAGCAAGAATGCGAAGAATGCTGTCTAGCCCCGCACTTTCCCCCATATCGCCCTTATATGGCGGCATCGGGGGAGGTGCGGGGTAAAGAGCGGGGAATGGAATTTTTGCCAGGTCTCAACTTGCCGTGTCCGTGTAGTACCGATCACAATAATTGTCCTAATATTATTATTGCGAAAGAATGTATGTGTGTTATTCTCTAAAGCCTTGT
Organism: Calycopis cecrops; assembly: GCA_001625245.1. Lineage (NCBI taxonomy): Eukaryota > Metazoa > Arthropoda > Insecta > Lepidoptera > Lycaenidae > Calycopis > Calycopis cecrops. Next base: position 66,449 of record LUGF01048990.1, on the reverse strand, counting down.
TCGCATTGGTCGAGTAATTTAGTCTAGTAGAGTATCGATTTAGTAGCTAAACTACTCGACTCGACCAAATATCGTTCGCACCTTGAGCGAGTACAGTTCATAAGTAATTTGAGATCAGCAAGATGAACAACGTATAACGCAACGGTTATCATAATTAAAAACAATATGCTTTTGAAATAAAATTAATTACCTACTAACCTGATGTTTTATTATTTTCAATTTAATCTCTTTTTCTCCGGGTATATTTAATTCTTTTTCTAAATTTAAATATTATGCACTTTGTTTTATTTGTTTATTTTTATAAAGTGGCGACTTCATGTTCCATAAACATTCGTTTTCCAAATATTTGGAACTCAACACTTATAATTGAAGAGTATAATAATAATAACAATAAATAGTATAATAATAATAATAATATATAGTATAATAATAATAATAATATATTAATAGGGGAATAATAATTTATGAGATTAATAAAAACAAACTATGATTACTTTGACAGCTCAACTCGACCTTTGGACTCGTCACTCGACTAAATCGAAGTGTTCGGGCCCGTTCACCGACGATCGAGTAAGCGCGGACGCACGGTGGGGCAAAGAGTATAATAACGGTGGGGGGTGCTACTCGCCCGAAAAAATAGAGTGAAATCTAT
>LUGF01048990.1:54958-65372 GCA_001625245.1 Calycopis cecrops | reverse complement strand
TAGGAGTTATTTTTTGAGGTTCCGTATCTCATAGATAAAAACGTAAACTTACGATACCTGTGCTCTAGGAGTTATTTTTTGAGGTTCCGTATCTCATAGATAAAAACGTAAACGTACAATACCTGTGCTCTAGGAGTTATTTTTTGAGGTTCCGTATCTCATAGATAAAAACGTAAACGTACGATACCTGTGCTCTAGGAGTTATTTTTTGAGGTTCCGTATCTCATAGATAAAAACGTAACTCTTATATAATAGGATCACTTTGTTGTCAGTCTGTTTATACGTTTTTTCTTTCGTAAATGCACAAAAGATGTATGTCAATGACTGGAGTCTGTTATTTGTCGATGCCTTGAAAAAATCATACTTCTTAGATAACATAATAAAAAGTTACTGTCATTTATACACAAATCTTATATGAAATAGTATTTTTTCTTAAACATTTCCAGGGTACATTCCGTTGACTTTGAATCTTACAATTTGGCAAGAAGAAAGAACTTTTAGTAAACATATAGGAATAAATCCGAAAACTGCTAAATTAGTTATTAGTATATCACTACAAATCATTCCCAAGTAAGCAGATTTTTACATACAGAATGTGTGCAGGATAATATATACACTCGCAAATATAAGTTTAGCAACTCATATTATAAGTTGAGTAGTTCTTATATATAGCGATGCTTAAGAAAATACAGGCAATAATTTGCTTGTATTGTACACCTGATCTCTAGTTGCTACATATACCTCTCGTTGCTACGGGACTCTCAGTGTGTGAGTCCAACTCGCACTTGTCCGGTTTTAAGACAGCCACAATCTTACCACTGCTCGGTATATGTCTCTTCATTATACAACGGGGTAAATGTTATGCGCGTGAAACCATATGGTACTTACCTATTAAAGTGTTATTTTTTTACATATCTAAGTTTCATAATACCAATTAAAAATGACTGCCTCGTACAGAAAACTGAATCAGATTGCAAAAACCTATTAATTTTATTTCCAGTTTAGTTTATTGATAAAATTCTTTTTTATTAATAATTAATTAGAAGATATTTTTGATAAGTTAAATGAACAGTATTAAAGTTTTTACTTTTTGTTAACATTAATTATTTTTTAATTTTTATTTATTATAAAATAATAAAATTAACGTATATTAAAAAAATACTAGAACAAACTAAAATAAAAACAAATAATAAATTAGAAAAAGATAACTTAGAAATAATAAAAAAAAACAAAAGAAACTCACATTGCAAAAACATCACGAACTTAAGACACAAAAACCACATGATAATAAAAACACAGGACACAAAAACAAAAACACATCCACTGCCTCCTTGTTTCAGATGGGTGCACACACTGACCCAGCCGGCTCGGAACTGACAGACGAACTCTCTACGGTAACCACACGGACGTCCGACTGCAAGGGAACTAAAAAGATTGTGTGTGAAGCGCGCCCCTCGCGAGTACCTACCCACCCGGGTAATGGCGCTCGCGCCGAGGCCTGAAGACCTCGGCTTTCCCAAGCTACGAGACGAACCCCCACTGAGATTGTTCCCGCGCTGTGTTCTTTACGTGTTTTTTTAACAAAAAATGTCAATATGCTTTATTGCAATATGCAAATTTCTTTATCTGTTTTAAAATCTATACTAATTTATAACCGCATAAGGATAAGTAATTTCACGCACGTGTTTAATATAACAGGTTTTTTAGCAGACTCATGTTTTGAGTTAAAAATGAAAATGGTTTAATCGTAATAAAATTTAATAGTCTATTCGATATAAACGAAAGAATGTTTGCTCTTAATAATTTATGGTAGTATAATACTTGAGACTTTCGCGTTTGTTACACATATTATAATTAATTTACTGGTTTTAACACGATAAGATATTAAGATACTAGCTAAAACATATCCCTTTTCTCGACGTTTCGACTGGGTTACACCAGCCGTGGTCCCTAGCCGACTGACCGACCGCTAGTGCCTTAATATCACATAGTGTTAAAACCCGTAAAGTAATTACAATGTTAGGTAGTGTAGATTAAAATAAATAACTTTTTAATAGTATGTATTGTTTATTAGCGAGGAGCCTCATGGTGTTTTGTTTCAATTCCGACATTACTATCTTCTTAGGGCCTTGCTAATATCAGCCGAGGAGGTTTCCACTTGTAGTAATAGTAATTTATTTATAAAAAGTCTTAATGTCTTCTCTTTCATTTAATTATATAGTGAAACTTTATTAAGGTAGAGCAATTTTTTTACAAAGTATGTTTTTTCACTTGATAACAAAAACGGTATGATAAAAACTAACAAGTATTTTTTTCCATAAAAGTTTCAATACTCAAATTGCAGTCATGATGAATGGGCGACAATGAAGGATATTTATGAATAGAGCGTTTGATTTTGATTTTATTCATCCAATAACAGTTTTATCCCGACTCTGTTGCAAGGATTTTGAAGAATTCAAGTTACTGAAACAATTCTCGACTTTTCAAGTGGGATTTGAGTCGAACTGATTTTGGACATATCTACTTGAGAAATCCTTACATCCAGTTAAGAAAATACTTTTCAAGTTCGATGTGTTTCTCTAAATAGCTCTACAAAGGAGAAAATAACATATAACTATATATATTTCTATATATCTAAATATATTTCTGCATATTTATAGTCCAAGAAGACGCCCAACTCGTGCACAAATTTTCTGTTACTACTGTTTCTCTAGTTTACGTCTTCGTCGTTTTTTTCGTCTAGTAATAAACTAGTCTATTAGAAGCATTACAGTGTGCAAAAAATTAGAAAATATAATGGGGTGCATCTTCGTGGATGGCTTTATCTGTATACTGTAGTTGGATAACATCAGTATAAATAATTCGACTCATTCGTTTTTGTTTCTTTGCAAATTATGAAATCGCGTTGTGTTTGACACATGATTTGCCTATCACTTTCCACATCCTTGTATATTCCTAGAAAAATACAGTAAGCCCACATCAGAGTAGATAAGTTATTCAGTCGTTGTTCAGTAGTTCAGTAAGTTGTTCAGTAGATAAGCAAAAACCACTGAATGACATTGAATCACTTAGATAAAATTTGATTTACCGTATATTGCTTAAGATCACGAATAACATAAAAAAATCCATTCATCATAATCCAAATCCCAATATAGTTGTATATAAATTTCACTCAGCTATTATAAATTTTATATATTTTTAGTATAAAATTAAGTAAAAACCGTCATTACGAGTACTAGTCGTCTAGATGTTTAGATTTTCCTTATAGTGATCAGTTTCTCACCAGATTATTACGAATAACAAATGCTTATAACCTAATTACGTACCGAGCAGTGTGTAACCAAATCACGTATGAACAGAACTAAACCGGAGGACGTCGCCGTAAATAAAATTACATCGCTTAATTAATATTATCGCGCCGTCCCATCCGGCGCAAGCTCTGCTCGCTCTCGATTGATTTGTTACGTGTTGTGTCTCTGTTTGCGTGTGTTGTGTTTCATGTATGTAAATTACTTCATTCTTTTTTATTTCCCGCTAAGATATTTTGATTAAGATTTGTGCTGTCGTGTTTCGTGCGGTGTGTAAGTAGCCGGTGGCCCATGGAGGTGGGAGGAGAAAGGAGAGCGTCGCATCTGTATAGCCTCTATGCGGATGTTTGTGGGCGTCGGTAGTCATGAAAATGGCTCCGGCTGCTCGTTTCCCCTCCTATATCATAAAAAAAAGATAGATATCTTAGAGACACTCCGTTTGAATTAATCCGCCCTTAATGAACCACAGATGCGGTGTATATGGTTCACGTCGTTAGTTAATTAATATAAGAAGTACATTTCAGTATAATTGTTACGACAATTTAGTATTCTGATTTTACCTCAAAATAAATAACACGAGCTTCCGCCCGCAGCTTCGTCCGCGTGAATTTCGGACTCCAAAAATGGAGTTATTATACATATAATCCTTCCTCTTGAATCACTATATCTATTTAAAGACCCTATCAAAATAGTAGTAGACAGCGGGAAGTGAGTTTGTTTTATACTAAATAGTGATGACAACATCATGAGTGTCAGGTACTTAATAGGAAGTGAAAACCTCTGTTAGGTGTGATATCAGGCATTTTAATACCCGAAGAATAGAGGACGCAATTGCACGAAATAGGGGCTCAAATTTTTTTTCAGAGTCCCGCATTGTCCCCCCTCCTGTTGTCACCTGGCCAAACTCAAAAGTATACAAGTCCAAATCGTCACCTCAAGTCCAGAGATCCTGGCTGAGTTCGAAAATTTATACAGAGATTTGTACTCCGAAATCCCACCACATCACGGACAGCCCACGAGCTAGACTTTGTCGCCATCTTGCCGGCATCGAAATGGGCGATACTAGGGTAGCTCTCGGACAACTTAATAACAACAAAGCACCAGGGGCGGACGGAATTACTGCAGAGCTACTAAGAGTAGGAGGGACACCGTAGCAAATCTCAACCACATTAGATGATGCAAGTACGTTACGATTACCTATAACTATGTGGGTTTTTACAATAATTAGCAACCCCAAATACATTTTAGTAATACATTTTTAACCCCAATAATCTAAGTCTTTAAATATCTAGCAAATTAAACTATAATATACATTGGTGTGTAATAGTTTAATTTATATGCAAAAGAGGTTTTATATTAATTAAAATGCAAATTTCTAAGCACGTCATGTCAGGAAATAGGATAAAAACTAGGACAAGATATATTAGCCGTCCTGACAGCGTCCAGCTAAGGGTTTTTGTTTCGACCTGATTAAAGTACGGTCATACATGTAATGGGGTTGATTTTTTATGGAACACTTAATCTGGTTTATTTATGACTTCTTAAATATAATACTCATCATCGTGGTTACGAGAATTAAAGGTAGTTTAATTATTGTAGAGTTAATGACCTATGAATGTGTGAAATCTATATATTAATACGTAAAGCAAAAAGTTTAGGAAAACTTTTACGAAAATTGAGCCAGAGAGTATGAAATTTGGCACACTTAGGTATAGTTTACGTGTAAGAGAAGTGCAGAGCGCAAATATATTTTAATAAGATTGTTTGTAAAGTACTTTAATTTAATAAATAAAACTTTACACACACTACCATGCATTTGACACATTAATATATAAGATACACGTAATTATTCTACGTGATTATTGATGAAGATTCTATGTGCCTTTTACAAGTCTTGAAAATTCTACATAAATTGTCTACCTTAGTTACAATATCGTATAATAATTAGTTTTTAATTACAAAACAAGTTTCACTTAGATCGAATATCGATCTTCGCGCGTCCCCTAGTATAAATAAAAATCTATATTACATGTGTGGTGTCAGGTACGTATGCACTTATTTTTTATTTTATTAAAAAAACGTGATTATAACCCTAAGCTGCAGCTAATAAAATATGTATGTATGTAATTCTCTCACATACAATAATCGGGCTATTGGTTGAGTACCGATTAACGTCCAAAATCCTAGAACGCATTGCGAAACCTTTTAAAGCGGTATATTTATTTTTATTAAGTAGGTACTAGTTGACACTACAGCCGTTGTCTTGTCAAAATATTATGTTGTCATGGTAACGTGTAATGTTATGTGGCCGAATCGTCAATCCGTTGTTTTGCCCTTCGAGATACCGACGGCAGCAATAAATTAATTGATAAGTTATAGCCTAAATGTTACCGAGGACTAATAAATATATAACAAAAAAGTTTCATCAAAATCCGTCTAACACTTTTTGCGTGGAAGCTGCATGAGGCACAGACAGAATGGCGTCTTCTACAGTTTTATTATATATATAGATTTTACAATTCGTAAGTTTCAAAAGCTTTACAGCAACCATGGTCACGGGAGAACTGAGGATTTACAAGTTATTAAAAGTACCCGAAGATTTATAATTATTCAGCTGTTCTGATTTAAGCAAAAAGTACACGTATCTTAGAGACTAGATTTTGTTCTTTTTTTTCACATTTTAAAAATATGTGTATACTCTTTGGTGTATTGTTAAAATAACTGACACATCGATATAGTAAAAAATCTATTTTTAAAAATATTCGATATTCAAAAATAAAGCTCTAGGGAGGTTGGAGGTGGCGACCCTCGTAAAGCGGTCCGCCGGCCCGAGGGGCGCTGGTGAGGCGTGACGGGGCGGAAGCGAAGCCGGATGTCCACCACTTCCATATGGAGCCGCATTCCTCTGTTACGATTATGTGATTACGTCGAGTATTAAAGGACATTTTATAAAATGAAAGTTTTATATGTTTACTGTTTTTTTATAGTATAAAGGGGCAAACGAATAGTGCCAACGACGAGTGTGTGCAGGAGCCATTTTCATGAATATCGACGCCCATAGATGTAGAGGTTATGCAGATGCGTTGCCCTCCTTCCTCCTCCCACCTCAATGGGTCTTTTTCTCTCTCCATATAAATAAATAAATAAATAAATATCTGTGGACTTATACACCACGTTAGTCTAGCCCCGTGCTAAGTACCATAAGGACTTGTGTTACGGGTACTAGAGAACGGAATATATTTAATATGTTTTATATTTAAGATTTTTATTATAGACATACATACAATACATAAATAAACATCAATGACGAAGGCGGGATTCGAACCCGCGACCCCTTGCGCAACATGCTTCATTTATCCGAGCCCTGTACTACTGGTCTGGTTCTCTACTGGTTACCTGGTTGTCTCCATGTTTACGTTTTTCTTAACTTTCTCCACAATTATGGCACTAGGTTTATAAACAAATATTATTGTTGTAATAATTGATATATTTTACGGAAATATAAAAAAACCACAAGGGAATTGTTAAATTATTGTTAAGTCAATACGTCATGTCAACAATTGCAAATTAAAAAAAAATAAAATAACTATAACAATATTATGTTTGTTGTTCATTTAAAGAATTTATGATAATTAGCTTCAAAAATTAGATCATTAGTAATGAATGTTTGTGTTCCGTAATTTGCGTATTTTATCTTTTTTTTTATTAATTAGTTTAAAACAAATATTATCTTTTTAACTAGGAAGCTGCTTAGGAGAAAAAACTCGAGGTTCTGTTAAATTATAACCATCTACTTCCTTCCTTCAAGATGGTATTTTATTATCTAAGGCCAACTCGAACAGAGAGTTGATGAAGAGTAGAGTGACCATAGATTTAGAATGTAAAAGATACACAATATTAGGACAGAGGCGAGACAAAAAAATATTTGACAAATGTCAGAATTACTACAAAAACCGTACAAAAACACATATTATATGACATTGATTAAACGGGTCGCTGTGGCTTGGCGCTTAGGAGCCCGGGTGGCCCGTGTATCTATAACTAGCTTGGGCACTTAGCTCTAATAAAAAAAATTACTTTAAAACCAAAAATTTCAATAACGAATCTACACACCCACACCAAATTACAGCTATAACTACTATAGTCTCTGACTAAAACCGCAGAGAGGCAGATGAATATGACGAAACTGTAAGGGTCCTCGTTTACTACGGAACCCTAAAAAGGTGATTGTGTTTAGGCCCAAAACGGGTGCAGAGTAGATAATTATAATTATGACGCATATACTATCGCAGGGGCTGCCAACTTAACAGTTAAGATCTAGTTTTGTAAAAAAGAAAAATTATTCCGTATCTAATAGACCCGATCATTTGAATCATTGGAATTGTAAACGATACATAAATATAAAAGTACAGTACTTATATTAATGGTTTGCCAATTGAATGTATTTCTCAATGTATTGATAAAATAAAATGTACTATCTTGCAAAACAAATAATAAGTAATAAGAAAAACTGAATAAGGAAGTGTCTTTGTAAATATATATGAGTTATTTGATAAAACTTTATCAGAATAGAAACATAATAGATTCGTTCGTATCCGCAGGAAGCTCCTTGGAAATAAACCCATATTAACTTGAGTTTATTGTAATTTGTACTTGAAAATAATGAGCTCAGGAAACGGTATGAATAATATATTAAGATAATAATGATTTGTTATTGTTATGATAATATTATAATATATTTTTGTTACAAAACAATAAATACGTAAGTAGGTATAACAACAAAATGTTTAGTCTTTGACGTATATGGTCCTTCGAGTTCGAATCCTTTTGACTCTCTAAAAATAATACGTGTTTGTTACACATATTGTAATTACTTTATGGGAACAGGCAGACAAGACAGTCGGCTCGGGATCACGGCTGGTGTAACCCAGTCGAAACTTCGAGCAAAGGTACATATTTTGTATTGTGTAATGTCTAAAAATAACCCTTTAAAGTGTGTACAATATTAATTTTTGACTAGTCAACTGCCCATTTATGTGGGTGGGCACGGTTCGACTAATCCATCGCAAAATATAGCCTGTTACTTCCTGATGACCGATTTTATCCATCCTTTCACTAGTAGATTTTAACCATTGTTTCACTAATAGAAAACACTGTAGTTTTAGATTTCTATTAGTTAAGGGGTGGATAAAATGAGCCCAGTAATTCTGAACACTATTCGATATAAAAAAAATATTTTCTCTTTATATATTAGATACTATAGATAAATGTTAAGAATAGAGTTTATTTGATATTATCATGTTTTTAAACCGATTTATATGTGTGTAGGATGCGAGAAACTAATATGAGCATTAACGAAGTATTTTCATTTCTGTAATGTACCATCTATGCGTGGGATAGGTCAAAACTTATCATGAGATTTTAATAATATAAGTAGTGGCCCTGGCTGGTCGTGCCTGCTCGATTTGTTAGCAATGCAGCAATAACTTTGTAACGAAAATAGACAATAATGTTATTGAACAACTATAACAGTAAATCAAAATATACATAAAAAGACGAACCCGCATGATATCACTAACTTAACACAAATAGATGTACAAAGATTCCAATCTATACAACATTGAGGTCAATTTATTTCGACCTCTTAAAGATCACAGAAGCGGGCGGTGAGGGGGATAAATTGAATCGACGACTAAAATCCATCGTGGTTTTTATTGCATTGTATAGAAATATAGGAATAAAAGTAATGACTTTAACAATATTTAGTTAAATAAAATTTTCTAACAATATATATTAATAAAAAGGGTGTAAGAGGTAGTGCCACACTGCATACATGCATGCATCCGAATTACACCCGCACGACTGAGGTATCTCTCTCTTACACGACACCGCTGCCAGTTGTATAACCTTTATGCGGATGTCTATGGATCTGGGTAGTCATGAAAATGACTTCGACTGTGTTGGTATTTTATCTTATTAATATTATAAATACGAAAGGTTGTATGTTTGTTTGTTTGTTTGTTTGTTACTTCTTCACACAAAAACTGCTCAACCGATTCTTATGAAATTTGGCACACACATAGATGGTAACTTGGATTGACACAGGATAGTTTCTATCCCAAAAAAAATCCTGGGACTGGGATATAAAAAAAAGTGCACGATTCAAACTCTTATAAAGAAGCTAACTGTAAGCCACAATGGCGTTCCGCTTTCTCAAGCTCGCGGTCGGCGCTACAATGTGGCTGTAATTACATCATTGTAACTTTACTGTATTGTTTGTTTCAGTTCGTAGCCTCTTTGGTGGATTGCATCATTGCAGTGCACCAGCACGTGCGTCTGATACCTCTCCCATATTATCCGAATATCGTTCCACCGGAATAGAAAGTGTTGAATTTGCATACAGACTTGTGCATTATTATATACTAGCTGCGCCCCGCGGTTTCACCCGTGTAAATTTCAATATCGTGGAAAATCATCCCGTGGCATCCCATATTAACTTTTTTTCAGAATAAATTATCCTATGTTGTATGTGTTGTGTTAATCTAAGTTACCCTCTATCTGTGTGCCAAATTTCATGAAAATGGGTTTTTTGCGCGAAGGAATAACAAACAAACAAACAAACATACAAACTTTCACATTTATAATATTAATAGGATAAGATACTGCGTAGTTCTTTAGTCTCTTTATGAATTTGGCTGTCTGAACCAAAATTCGGTTGGGAAGACTTTATGCTCTTCCGCATCAGTTTTCATGTGTGTCAGTCCGGTGTATCGTCGAAACGGCGAAGTAAAGAACGGCCAAGTATTACATACACTAAGAGGTAGTGCAACGCTGCATGAATGCATGCAGCCGATACCGAGCCATGTTGTAAGAGGTAGTGCCACACTGCATGCTTGCATGCAGCCGATACCGAGCCATGTGATGTGTGAGTGTGACCTTCAGTGGGCCAATTAGAGGGGAAGAGGGGATGATTGGCGCTACGTTTTACAAAACTAAATAATACCGATGTATACTTCTCTGATAATATGACACATTTGGGATAATATCGTGAGGATATTTATGGGCGTTAATGTTGATGCTCACAATAAAAACGATTCAACAACTTC
>LUGF01048990.1:14250-27746 GCA_001625245.1 Calycopis cecrops | reverse complement strand
GGGGGTATAATGTCGTCCTACGGCGATTTTTGCAAATTTTGCAAAACAGTTTTTGGACCGACCTGGGATTTGTACCGAACACTCTTACCACTAGACTACGAGGTAGTCTAAACCCCTCACATACAACTTGGATTGAAAAAAAATTGAATCTGTGCTATCTATGGAGTGTTGCACCGCTTTATTTTTGAATTTATTTATTTTTATTCAAAATCGAGTAGCGGTTCATAGAATACGTCGACCTACTTCAACTACGAAGACTCAATAGTTTCTGACGGACAGACAGACATGACGAATCTAAGAGTTTCGTTTTTTGCGATTTGGCTACGGAACCCTAAAATCTAGGAGATTTGACTGTCACTCATATTATAGCAACGAGTGACGGCTAATCTGGCGTGTCTTAGACCATAAAGTGAAAGTGGATAATACATTGGTTCAGGGCTCGGTTAAGCGGAGCATGTTGCGCCAGGGGTCGCGTATTCGAATCCTGCCTTTGTCATGGATGTTTATCTATGTATTACATGTATTTTTATAATCTAAACTAAATAAAATTTCTTGAATTTATAAAACATGTTAAAATATATTTCCGTTGTCTAATACCCGTAACACAAGTCCTTACGGTACTTATCACGGGGCTAGGCTGTGTCAATTGAGTTACAGGTGCTGAAAATTATCGAAAAATGTATGTACCCATTAATAAACTACTCAGACCTGTCACTGGGACAAATCCATCCATGCAGATCCCGATAGCACAACTAGTTGTGCTATCGAGTTAATTCACGGGTACTTGGCGAGACTAACGTAGTGTGATAAGTCCACAGATATTATAATTATTATTATTACATGTTTCCCTCTGGTTAAGCACATGTTTATGGTTATCTATTGTCATTTCACAAAGATCCAGACTGCTCGTTTAGACTTTATCTAACTCCTCGTACTAAAACATGAAAGTTTGGTAGTTCCATCCAAATCGATCTGACTAGGAAAATACCTCACCCTAATTAAAAAGGCACCTTCCCAGTCGTGGCGGCCCAATTCGGCTACTTGCACTGCTTCTTACTAACGCTTTAAGCCGCATAAAACGAGATAAAATACTACCTCGTTTAGTGCGGCGTTTGGCAGCAAATGTCCCAACAGTTTCCTCCTAAATATCGATGTATGTTATTCCCATGACACTGGCTAAAGCAATTTAGTTTAATTGAATTGATTGCTTTACCATCATTTGCGCGATTGTTTCATGATGTAATTATGGCATTAATTATGTTGACTATTTGGGATCTGCGGTTGCGTTCGCGTTATGATTTGACTACAATTAGTATTAGTGCACCATAGATCGAGGCATCGTTTTGTAGTTAGAAATAGTGCTTATACTTTAATGCTGCTTAAATAATAAAAAATGCTATAATGCATATAGCCGGATTGAACCGGAACTACTAAGAATATACTTTTCGCTAACGCAATGGCAAGAGATAGCTATACCAAAGAACCGCACGAAACGCGACAGAGTTACGCCGATATCGTGGTAACGTCCTGAGAGGACTAGATACTACTGTAATATATCGCTAGCCGCTATATTGTAGACTGTTCATGGGGCGTAGTCAACATGCTAGCGATATTACTTAAAAATCTGTAAAAATCCTAAAGGACCCTAGATTATTACTGCCTAATCTTTCTTTCCCATCTGGGTTAATTCTATCCAATGAGATTACACATAAAAACACTGTGAGGTATTATCGAAGTATTTATTCATCACATTAAATACATTTATCTTAATATAAAATCTAGAACCTAGCTAAGAGAGTTCGTCATTCTTTCAATCTGTCCCCGGTTATAATAAATCTTGTAGAATTATTTTCTGACAAGAAAATATCAGTTCTATATTTCAAATTCGAATTTATATTCTTCTAATAAAAATATATCAAACGTAGAGTTTTCATTTGATATGAGTATAGAGTTTCCTCTATATTACACTACCTAGTACCTCTTAAAATCAGGGTGCTAGTTAGAACTGTAGCTATTACAATATGTAAGTAAGGTTATACAATAAACTAAGGCCAGGATCATTTACATGTTATAAATTATAAAGTTCCATACATCTCCTCGATCTCATGTGGAAAATGCATTTCAAAAAAGTAAAACTATTGTAGACCAAATATAAATGATATCAAAACTAACAGTTTCTACAGAGTGTAGGGCAGTTGATATAGCGTTAGAAATATGTTAATGGCTAATCCTTTTACAGTGGGTGGGAAAATATTAAAAATGTTATAAGTTGCACTATTAAAGGAGATCTCGAGCGTTACCCCAGTAAATCTCGGTCCCCCCGCCGGGCGCGGCAAATAACGCGGCTCTAATACCGTCTTAAAGTTTTCTTTATGCGAGCCCTGGGAGCACCCGGAAATCATATCTCTCCTCCCTTAATAGTGAAATTGTTGGTACTTTTCACGGAATTAGCCTTTGTGAGGGGATTTGTGTTTGCGGACGTTTCGGATTTTAAATCATGAGTTTGAAAATGTTGTCACCTTTTTGGAGTTTATGAACGCTCTTAATAAGATAGGATGGGGTAAAAAACACCACTAAATTGTAATTGAATCCGTAGGAGTTTTTTAAGGGGAGGTTTATACAGATGCTTTCTTTATTTTATTTATGCTTTGCCCTCCCATCTTCATGGGCCACCATCTACTTACACACCACATGAAACGCGACACCACAGCTGTCAATGTAGGTACGCCGGTGCCTATCGCATAAGCGAGAGGTACCTCCCCAGTGGTGCCGTCCCAATTCGGCTGCATGCATGCAGCGTGGCTCTACCTCTTACTGAAATATAATGTTAACTTATTAAAGTTATTAGAGACACGATTCGAAATAGAGCGACATACTTTTGTCAATTTTTCGGGGTCTAATATCACAACTATAAAATATGATAGTTGTATGTGTAGATAGACTGTGATAATAGAACTCACTTGTAGGGTTTTAACGTTTGAGGTATAGTTAGATCTGAACTTGGCTTAAAATATAATTTAAGCAGTCGGGTATTAATTTTTCAATGTTATGTTTCTTTGTGTAAAAATTGGTGGCGTATCTCATAAAGTTATAGTTACATATTGTTCAAGCATTTTTAACGCATACGGCTACGGTATGTGCAATATCTCAAGTTAGATGCTTTAAGCGAGTGAATAGTTTATCAACCCCGCTGGCTCCATTAGAAAAATATGAAGCTATAGCGGGGAGTGCATTATTCTAATGGACTGTACACTATAAAACATTGTGATGGCTTCTGTGCGGAATTTTTATATGGGAAATATGTTTTCGTTGTTTATAGCGTACCTACAACTAATGACAGACGACAATGTTGGAGCTTTAAGAGCCACAACACACAAGCGGATCGCAGAATTTAGCGACTCTCTGCGACCGGTTGCAGAGACGTGCGTCAGTCGTGCGACAGTTGCGTCTGCATTTAGACGTTATTTGACATTAATTGGCATACATTAGCGTCTAAGTCACCACGCCTGGCGTCTTGAAGTGTACGCTCCCCTGCGTCTAGTCGCTGCATTCAGCGTCTAAAAAGCGACTAAAACGCCGGTCGCTGCGTCTAAAAGATCGTGTATGATGTCGTCGTAAGCCATTTTTATAGGATTAGGAGGCAAAATCATTCAATCCACGAACCTCTCGCTTACACGATACCGGCGTAAAATGACAGTTGTGCTGTCGCGTTTCGTGCTGTCTGTAATTAGCCGGTAGCCCTAGAGGTGGGAGGAGGAAGGAGGGCAACGCATCTGTATAACCGCTATGCATGTATGGGCGTGCGTAGTCATGAAAATGGAACAGTCTGTTCATTTGTTCCTTTATACCATATAAAAATCCACCCCTTTCTGATCTGAAACTTGACAGTATAGCGATCACATTCCGTCGATATGTGATAAAGAAGTGCATTTCCTATTGTGCCCAAAAATATAGCTTTAATGTAACATGGTGTAGCATGCAGAACAAAACAACTGCACAAAAACTACTAGAGAGCAAAACAAAAGTACGTAAGGTTGTTATGAAGCTTACTAAATGTATATACAACCATAGGCTGATACCTATTCATCGCTAGGCTTCTGCAAGATAATAATTTTCACCTAGAGATTAGTCATAATCCGTGTCACACACGGTACATTTGAACCGCGCCGTTAAAGCGAAAAGGGCAGCAATTTGGTGGAAAGTAAGAACTATGTAAGTTCGTGAATAAATTCTAAACTTGGTAATTTATATATACGCTCTCTTTGCTTCATTTAAATTCTCGTATATTAAGCTTCATTGGAACGAACAGTTCCGCTTTGGACATTCTATATACACATTGCATTATTATTACTATCTACATATTAATACGTAAAGCAAAAATTTTAGAAGGTTTTTACGAAAATCGAGTTTTACAAGACTATGAAATTTGGCATACTTATAGTTTACGTGTAAGAGAAGTGCAGAACTTCAGTATTTTTTTAAAATAATGTTTATAAAATACTTTAATATAATAAATAAAACTTTACACATACTACCATGCATTTGATTTGACACATTGATATTTAAGATACACGTAATTATTGATTAAGTTTCTGTGTCTTTTGTCAGTATTGAAAATTCTATATTAATTGTTTACCTTAGTTACAATGTCATAACATGTCCTATGATATTTAGTTTTTAATTACAAAAAAGTTTCACTTAGATCGAATATCGATCTTCGCGGGTCCACTAGTATGAAAAAAGTATGTAAGATGAAATTCATTGAACCCTCGTCAATGAAAATCAGTGTCATATCATTATGTAGTAAAGTGACAATAGCTGAGTGCCACCTCTATTGGTTACATATTTTTTTTATTAAGGACCTAAATGCAAAGTACCTATTACTAATTTTATGATCATGATGTGATCAATACAATTACTTTCTTTCTTTTTTCAATGCTCGTACCTCTTCTCTCTGACAGCTTGGTCGGTTATTCTACATTTTTTCTTAAACTGATATATTTTTACTACTTCACACCACAACCTGTGATCATATTGGAAAACAAAAACCGTCTGCTTAAAACATTTTTATACAAACTGTAGCTAGGAATATGGAAATCTTTTTTTTTACTGTGTCCCTATCTTGGACAGGTTCATTGCTCTTGCTTATGTAGTTACTTGCTAGAGAATGTATTATTAAAATCTATCAAATAGAAATTTACATTCATGTTTTGCGTCTGATCCATCAAGCATCAAGCAAGCCATCTGGTAAAACATTTATTCGCACCATTAATTACAAGTTAATAAGTTAAAGTTTTACAGAATAAAGTTTAGTGGGTCGTAAAATTATTCATGTTGTATGCGGCTTCGTCAGAAAGATAGTAATAATTCTCGAGCACATATATGCAGAGATATTATAATGTAACTAGGACCTCTAAGACGTCAGGTGACAAATAGGAAAATACTCACTGAATTGCTATTCTGGCTGAATACGGGTTGGCACACTTGACATGCTATTTTATTTTCTCCTTCGCTTTTCTTTCCATGCTTTTCCTCACAAACATGTTAAATGCATTCAAATGATTTCCAAATGATCTGTAGCCGATTAAATATATAAAAAGTACAAGCAGCAACCGCCGCAAAGTATCAGGTGTGTTGTAGCGATTCCTATGGTTAATTAGTTCCTTCTACTACAATGTAGGGATAGTGGACAAAGTCTAATAATTACGAGATGAAATATAAGCGATGGTAATAACCAAAATAATTCAACTGCTCCAAAAGGATAACAACAAAAATTTGATGCTCGCCCTTTACCAACGGGCCGTTAAATACAAATCATGTAAATCTGAATACAATCACTAATCTATCAAAGCAAATAAGAACAAAAAAAAATAATATAGAGAAACTTTTTTCGTTTTTAAAAACCGTAAGTTTACATACCTAGTATTTTTTAATAAAAAATAAAGATTTTAATAAATAAAATGTAGAAAAGATTGGTAGGTAATTACATATTTACTTTTTATGTAACAAATTAATTACATTTCCAATTAAACGTGTGTAATCTAAAACAAACAAACATTACAAATAAAATAAAGTCTTGCTAAAACCGCGCGACCAAATGACACCGTGTGGTCGCCATTAAATGAAGCGTTAGCAATGCAGATAGGAGCCAGTTGTGATTATATTTGCAACTCACAATGGCCGCAGCGCCACATGCGGCCGCTGATTATATACCGATACATGCGAGCGTCGATGTGTTTAGACTGTTTAGTGTCAATCACAGGAGATCTCGTATACGAAATCTCTTTATACAGGAAATTTGTTGTTTGCGTAATGTCCATTTACATAAGGTGGCATTATCATTATTACTATCATTGTCAGCCTTTATAGGTTCGTTGCTCAATTGAGTAAGCGGCAAAAATATTTTTTTTTCTTGGTATAGGGGGGCAAACGAGCAGTCGGAGTCATTTTCACGACTACCGACGCCCAAAGACATACGCATAGAGGTTATACAGATGCGCTGCCCTCCTATCTCCTCCAACCTCTATGTGCCACCGGCTACTTACACACCGCACGAAACGCGACAGCACAGCTGTCACTTTACGCCGGTATCGTGTAAGCGAGAGGTACTTCCTCGGTAGTGCTGGCACAATTCGGCTGCATGCAAGCACGCTATGTGGCACTACTTACGAAAATATTTTTTTAATTCAGTTAGGCACAGTTGTTATTATATCTAGTCTACATTGCGATTATTGTCATATACCTTTTCGATTATAGTTCGTTCGAAACAGTCAGTTGTAGCAAAGAGAGTTTTGCGTTCTTTCCGTGTTACGGGGCTGTAGCGCTACTACCGATTCCACTTATTTTCTTGCTGAACTTTACGCAAAATATTTGTGACATTATTTGCTATCATATTCTATATGTTTGTTGAAATCCCAACTCGCATGTATCATATATGAATAAAAAGTAAAGCAGGGAATGTATATTGGAATTTCCAGCCATTGGAATGGCTTGCACTGCTCTCACTGCTGATTTTACATGAAACAAAAAAACATTCGACTTAATGACGCAAAAAGCATTATGTAAATCACCTGCAGTTGCGTATAAAAATGTTCGTGGTACAAAGAGAATTTCTTTTGCCGCTTTAATTGCTCAATATAAAGGAGAATTTTGTATATTTACGTTTGCAATGGCGAAACGGCCACTAATTGCTTTTACAGAATGTTGTACACGCAACTGCAACGATCGCAACGATTGCGGCCGACGTTAAATCCTCCAAGCGTTGTCGGTGTTTATATGTGCGGATAAAAACAACGCAGAAATATTGTTTTGCGTTGACAACATTATTTCACATTTTGTTGTCACTTTACGGGTTTTTATACGATAAAACATTTATTAAAGGACGAAACATATACCCTCGACGTTTCGGCCGGGTTACACCAGCCTTACCTTTAATAAATACTATATGTTAACACCCGTAAAGTAACTACAAAATGTGTAACAATCGCGAAAGTCTCAAACGAAAATCTAAATAATATTATTTCATTTTTTATTACGAGCAGCCAATAAAAGAAGAAAATATGACGTAATCAATGCTAACGACACGAACGAAGTACTTACATGGTTATTGCATTTCATCTGTAGTCTACAGCTTTCATCATCTATCAGTATATTACATTATTACATTACCACAACATATTAAGTTGAAATTTATATTAAACTCAACTACAATTAATTAATAAATTGTTATAATCTTAACAATTGAGTAGATCATATGCGGTATTGTAATCACTGTTGACATGGTATTCTCGTGATGCCTACCGACACGTTTCAAATATTTCATTATTTTTCGACGACAACTAGAAGGTATGGGTAGGCAGGCAGATATTCTTCTTTCGAGTTTCTTTTGTTCCGTGTTTTATTCTTCTTCTAAATGTTGTGCACCCGTCGAGCTTACATTTCGACACGGTGTTTACTTCTCTTTAATTTTCCACTATGAACTTCAGATAAATACTTTGATATTCTTCATGCTTTACGGTTTGGGAAAAACTAGCAATAGATACAAGTTATAAATCATTGAGGCCAAAAGCGTGTATGAGTTAAGGATTTCTACTCATCCGCCATTGCAATCCGCAATCCAAAACGTGTTGGGTGAACAAGTGCGACTCCAAAAGTGGAGTTCATTGAGGGCTCCTCTCGGGTTACTCCGAAAATATGCTTAAATGTGCTGGAAAATACAGCAATTCGACGACTCTGGTCTTTATAAGCAGGTGATGACTACAAGCCGTCACTCTGCGAGTCGCTAGAAGGCGGCAGATTGTAACTTCAACGCCTCGGACTCCTCCAGAACTTCGCTGCCCTCTAGGTTTGTGCCTTTTCCAGGCGTTTTTTTTTTTTATGGTATAGGAGGGCAAACGAGCAGTCGGAGCCATTTTCATGACGTTTCACCTATTCTATGAATTCTAAATATATAAACTGCCTAGCATGGCTAAAACTAATGCTGGAAGTGAGAAGTTTATTCCTAAGATAGTGGTAAGGTAGTAGTGAAAGGTAGTGCCACACTGCATGTGTAGCCGAATTGGGCCGGCACGACCGGAGAGGTACCTCTCGCTTCACACGTGTGGCCTTTTATTTTTTTTTAATTTTATGGTATAGGGGGGCAAACGAGCAGTTGGAGCCATTTTCATGACTACCGACGCCCACAAACATCCGCGTAAAGGCTATACAGATGTGCTGCCCTCAACTCTCGTCCCATCGCCATGGGCCACCGGCTACATACACACCGCACGAAACCCGACAGCACAGCTGTCACTTTACGCCGGTCTCGTGTAAGTGAGCGGTACCTACCTCCACGGTCGTGTCGGACCAATTCGACTGCATGCAAGCATGCAGTGTGGCACTATCTCTTACTAGGCCTATGAAGAGAGGAGGAGGAAGGGGGGCTACGCATTTGTATAGACTCTATGCGGATGTCTATAGATGTCGGTTTTCATGAAAATTGCTCCGATTTCTCGTTTGCCTCCTTATGCTTCGGCACAAGTTTGACGAGCCGTGGCCCTGACTTCTCTGCAATTGTGGAGAGATAGATGTAGACACCCAGTGCATCATTTTACACAGATGCATGCCAAAGCACCTGTGACGCATTAATATTTATGATGCTCGTGAAAGTATCTTAGAAAATTTTCAAGATGTTATTAAAAAGATATCTAAGTAAGTATGCAGTTTATAGGTAACATATAACATTACAAGATACATATATGTAAAAACAATCCATTTTTGTTCCTGATTAATTACTCCACATCCCTTTATTTATTCCCAAACATATAACCGTCGGAATGATTTATTAAAAATCCCGTTTTTCGTCACAAAGCCCCCAATTATTGTAATTTGTTAATCTACACATATAAACGCAGCTTTACTTCACAGTACATTTCGCGTCCCGTGCCAAAATGCGGGCCGGAATAAATCCACAACAAATCAGTTAATTCCTCGAAACATTCGTTGTAATTTACATACGGCATTTACGGCGAAAGAGTGCGTTCCGTTCACAAATGTGCCATTAAATCGAATTGCAAAATAGGATTTCGTTAAAGCCTCTTTTTATAGCGACATAACAGGCGTATTAGTTGAAGTAATAATGAGATGTAATTTTAGCAAAAGTGTCTTTTTTGTGATAAATAAACGTGATTAGTAGAAACTTTATTGATGTATGTATATGATGATTTGTCATATAAGTATTATTAACTGTTGTATGTTTCCCAAAGTAAATTACAATGAAATAAATAATAAAATTAATGAAATTATGCTGCCTCGTAGTAAGGGCTAGCGTACCTGAGTTGAAGTCCACCAGACAGTACCTATTTACCTATTTTGTTTGCACGCTCACACGGTAGCATATTATGTTAGAGTTGGACTACTATTTAGTACAATTACTATTATCTAGTAAAGTGAACAAATAAACTATTTTTTCTCTCTTTCTCGCATATAGCAGGATTAATTTTTTTGTATGATGTGTAGTCAAATGTAGGTCAATGGGGATAGAGTGAGTAAATAATTTATCTTTGTAATTTTAGATTTTGTAAAGGTTTTGATCATGTCTAGCATTTTTGAAGTAGGTTTTTAGTAGCTGACAGCTTTGCACAACTGATTGGTTAAATGTGATGCGTTATAAATATCATATTAATATTTTATCTTATTGTTTTTAAATTGCGTGATATTATTGTACTGTTTGTATTATTGTATTTACTACTCAGTTCATTAAACAAATGAATGCTATGTATGTGCTAAACACGCGAAGTTTGATGAAGGAACTTGTACTTTACGTAAGTTTTAAATATTAAGATGAATAAGGTGCATAGTAATAAAGTTACAATATCATGAGACACGCATTTCATAAATGATTTTTTTTTTGTGTAACCTGACTGTGTATGTCAGTTGTTGCACATTCTTGGAAATGATTTGATAAAACGGGTCGGAATGTAACAGAAAACTAGACATACACCGTTTGAGTATGATATTATCCGAATTAAAATTTTTAGTGTATAAATTTTTCTACTTTGAAGATTAACCTCAAAGTAGAGTAATTCGTATACTAAAAATATTTATTCGCTTTAACTTTAATATTTTTAGTTAACATTATAATTAATTCCCTTCCCTTAAAATACTGCTAGTGTTTTTTTTACAGCATAAGGGGGCAAACGAGCGATCGGAGCCATTTTCATGACTAACAACGACAGAAATCCGCATAGACGATATACAGATGCGTTGCCCCTCTTTTTCCTCCTCCCTCCATAGGCCACTGGCTATTTACACACCGTACGAAACGCAACAGATCGCTGTCACTTTACGCCGGATTCATGTAAGTAAGAGGCACTTGCCCGGTCGTGCTGCCCCAATTCGGCTGCATGCGCATGCATGCAGCGTGGCCATACTTCTTACTAAAAGTTTATTTCAACGACAATAATATCAATTATGGGCAAAGCCACAGTACAGTATTAATTAGGAAAAGAAATAAGAAGACTCTGTTAGAATGTCCACATAAGACTCAAGACTGCTGGAAGTATTCTCAAGGAGACAATTAAGAAATATTATAGTGCGGGTTTTATGAGCCACGGTTAGTGTTTGAGCAATTAATTTCTACATTATTATTGCCGGGTCCTTAAAACCTTTGTCCGGGTAAGATGGCGGTAATGACTACGTTTTCTATCTGTTTGTTCGTGGCAATTATTCTTTAATAGTATTTCAAATGCTTTTTTTACTAATAAGAAAATTTCTTATTATTCTACTGTAGTCGATGTGCATATTACAATCTGTTTATAACATGTATGTAATTAAGTTCTTCAATAATTTTGGTTTTAATTTTTCATTTTCGTTCTATAGAACATATATAGGTATTCTCTTATCACTTTCGAGAATATATTCTCCTTTTACTTTCTGTTGGTACAATATATTTATAAATACAGACAAAGTCGACGCCAGAAGCAATGTAAATTAGAGGGAGGAACGCTAAAGAGGAGTAAGGTGTCAAAAAGAACCGCGCCGTCTCACCTGAAAAAAGAACGCTTAATTATTGAAGCTTTAGCCGAAGAATTTGCTCTTAGTTCTGGTAAATTATTAGCATTGGAAAAACATATTATGATAAGCGACAACAAAACATCAATTATTATCAAAAGTGGCGCAGATCCTTTTCTTAAACATATAGCATAATTTTAGTGTGAGTTTGTAAAGATCTGGACACAAACGCTGTACTATCTAAACATTTAGATCCACTGACACATTTCATGCTCAGCACAATAGCTAACGCAGATATTATGTGAAAGACATACTCTTCCGGCCGTATCCGTTTTTTTCTCTGTTGTCACTCGTCACCAAATAAAATCACATGTCACTTTCAAACGAAATCGTGTTATCCGATTATTTACCACCGTTTGGGAATAAAAAATATAACAACAAAAGTAAAAACAAAGATGAGAAAGTGTCGTAAATAATTCACAGACTCACGGGAGCGGCCGTCGTGGTCATTAGAAAAGTTTTAGTGGCCATTACCGTAGTCCCGGCGGACCGAATAGAGGTCCGTAGATTTACGCGGCCGCGGGATACACCGACCCATATCAATTATTGTACTACTTTTTATTGGTAGGTAAAACGGACATTATATTATACATGGATTATCATTATCTCAATCTTAACTAAATCATTAATTAAAAAGAGTTAGTGCCACACTGCATGCTTGCACGCAGTCGAATTGGGCCGGCACGACCGGGGAGGTACCTCTCGCTTACACGAGACCGGCGTAAAATGACAGCTGTGCTGTCGCGTGTCGTGCGGTGTGTATGTAGCCGGTGGCCCATGGAGGTGAGAGGAGAAAGGAGGGTAGCGCATCTATATAGCCTCTATGCGGATGTTTGTGGGCGTCGGTTGTCATGAAAATGGATCCGGCTGCTCGTTTACCCTTCTATACCGTATAAAAAAAACTCGTCCGTCGAACTTATGGCATAAATAAAGAAGAGGCTCCTCGTTAATGCATTGGATTATAATTAGCCCGTTCGTTAAACTTTTAACTCAATGAATGGAAATAAATGAGACACATCATTTAATCTTAATATAATATTATATTAGCATAATATAAGCTCGTACTTCAGTTGAGCTTATGCCATAATGAATGAAAATGAAATGAATATTTATTTACAAAATTAATCTTTTCACCTATTCTTGATAGGTGCGGACCACGGTTTATACTCCCGCGTTATCAACTAAACGCTTTGCTACAGCACATATGTATTAAAACTTCACAAGTATTGGATCGTTAAGATATGTTAGGTTAATTATGGTTTTATTAGTATACTGTGTTATCAATTACTGTTTTAATGTTTTGTTCTTTTTATATTGCAATTAAAGTTTTTATCTACGTGTCGATCTATTTAACTACCTATACTGCGCCTTTACCAATACTTTTTTAATTTAAAATATTAACGTGGCTAGTTCTCCTGACGATTTTATAACTAGGTAATGGGCATTGATAGTAAAGGAATAAAATAACTGGCCCTAAACAGCTTAAGTAAAATGTACTTAAAGCGAATTCGTTGATTGAACAAGTAGGTACATATTCCAGTAACATTTTAATCAGAAAAAGTAATTGTAATAATATTATATAGGTGCATAATGTGACGCAAAGAGTTGCTCTGGGTGCGAAAAACGCCTTCATTTTGTTTTACATCAAATTTAAATACATAAAGTTGGTCTTAATTTACATACATTATAAAGATTACTTTAAATATTAGGTAAAATTGTTTCATTAGATGTGTATATATGGTAACAGTAATAGTACACAGTAAATAGGGTCGAACAAAATAGTCTACAATAAAAATACAAAAGTGTGGTTTAAGGAATTACAACGTTCGTTGTCGTCTTCAACTGCTGTCAATGTTATTTATTTTCGACTAGATCAACCCTAAACCCATATAATATAAAAATATTTTTACTATATCACACAGAATGTGATTGATAAAAATATATTT
>LUGF01048990.1:0-12407 GCA_001625245.1 Calycopis cecrops | reverse complement strand
GGCCGTCGTGGTCATTAGAAAAGTTTTAGTGGCCATTACCGTAGTCCCGGCGGACCGAATAGAGGTCCGTAGATTTACGCGGCCGCGGGATACACCGACCCATATCAATTATTGTACAACTTTTTATTGGTAGGTAAAACGGACATTATATTATACATGGATTATCATTATCTCAATCTTAACTAAATCATTAATTAAAAAGAGTTAGTGCCACACTGCATGCTTGCATGCAGTCGAATTGGGCCGGCACGACCGGGGAGGTACCTCTCGCTTACACGAGACCGGCGTAAAGTGACAGCTGTGCTGTCGCGTGTCGTGCGGTGTGTAAGAAGCCGGTGGCCCGTGGAGGTGAGAGGAGAAAGGAGGGTAGCGCATCTGTATAGCCTCTATGCGGATGTTTGTGGGCGTCGGTTGTCATGAAAATGGCTCCGGCTCGTTTACCCTTCTATACCGTATAAAAAAAACTCGTCCGTCGAACTTATGGCATAAATAAAGAAGAGGCTCCTCGTTAATGCATTGGATTATAATTAGCCCGTGCGTTAAACTTTTGACTCAATGAATGGAAATAAATGAGACACATCATTTAATCTTTGCATAATATTAGCTCGTAGTTCAGTTGAGCTTATGCCATAATGAATGAAAATGAAATGAATATTTATGTACAAAATTAATCTTTTCACCTATTCTTGATAGGTACGGACCACGGTTTATACTCCCGCGTTATCTACTAAACGCTTTGCTACAGCACATAAGTATCAAAATGTCACACTTACTGTATCGTTAAGATATGTTAGGTTAATTAAGGTTTTATTAGTATACTATGTTATCTATTTCTGTTTTAATGTTGTTGTTCGGTTTATATTTGCAAATAAAGTTTTTATCTACATATCGATCTATCTAAATATCTAATACTGCGCCTTTACCAATACTTTTTAACATAAAAGGTTACCGAAGCTAGTTCTAATGATATGACGAGGTTATAGGCACCGATTGTAAGAGAATAATGGCCCTAAACAGCTTAAGTAAAATCTACTTAAAGCGATTCGTTTACTTACTTTACTTTCGTATTAAACAGTATGTTTCATTTTTTTAATCAGAAAAAGTAATACTAATTATATTATATTGAGGCATAATGTGACGCAATGAGTTGCTCTTGGTGCGAAAAACGCCTCCATTTTGTTTTATATAAAATTTAAATACATAAAGTTGGTCTTTATTTACATACATTATAAAGATTAATATAAATATTAGATAAATTTGTTTCATTAGATGTGTATATAGCGTAATAAGGGTAATAGAAGTAGTAGTAGTAATAGTACACAGTACAACAGTGTCCGACCCTGTTGGTCGGACAAAACAGTCGACAATAAAAATACAAAAGTGTGGTTTAAGGAATTACAACGTTCGTCGTCGTCTTCAACATCTGTCAATATTATTTATTTTCGACTAGATCAACCCTAAAGCCATATTACATAAAAATATATACTATATCACACAGAATGTGATTGATAAAAATATATCTAGAACCTTTTCGAAACTTAATATTAAAATCAAAAAGATAAAACAAAGATTTCCAGATCTTGAGAATCTCAAAGAAAAGTTGATATGATCACAAAAATAAAAAGTTTTCGATCGCGTTGAAGATTCTTGATTTGAGGGGACAGCAGATTTACAGATGAAATCTTGCATTCATTGCAATCAGTATTTTTTATCCAGTCGATGCCTTTTACGCTGTCTTTCATCCCCATATCAAATTAAGATGCTGGATCACTTGGCTCTCACAAAGCGCACGAAACGGAACAGCAAAGCTGCTAAGATGAGCGAGAGCTATCAGTCAATCAGTCCTTACTCAAGTGTGTATTTGAGAGGTTGGGAGGCGGTAAGTAATACTATGTATTGCAGTCGATACTTCTTGCTTGCGATAGTGTCTTAAAGTAACTACTATTTTGTCTTATTTCGTGAGGTTCGAGAGCCTATTGCAGAAAGAACAGCTCTGCATAACAATCTTGCCTATATCCATGGATGACTGTAGTCATTAAATGGTTCTGACTGCTCATTTGCCCCTTAATATACAAAAAAGCGATCACTTTACGTTGCTTATACACCCAAGATCGCCCCAAACATCTCCGCATCAGATAGCGTGTTCACATTAAGAACTATAAATAAACAAAGCGCTTACACAGCGCGATAAAAACAATATAATATGGAAAATCGTTATCAACCTCCTAAGACCTGGGGCAAACATTTGATCTCCAAGATTTAGTTTCAATAGAACAAAGGACAGTGATATTTTAAAACGAAATGCGTCCGTGCCTCGTGCAATATCCAGTCGCTTCGCGGTTCTCAACTTACGGTCCCGATCGAAACGATTATACTTGGTCAATATTTGTATTATACTAACTGTAGCCTGCGACTTGTTATTATTATATATATTTTTTTTGACATAGGAGGCAAACGAGTAGTTGTCTTACCTGATATATAATTATCACCAATACCAGTGGAAATATCAAGATGAAAAATAGATGGTGGCCGACACTCAGACCTACCCGATATGCACACAAAGTTTCATGGGAATCGGTCGAGCCATATCGGAGCAGTGTGATAATTAATATTGTGACACGAGAATTTAATTGATGATTTAGATATGAAATCAAAAAAAGGCTCGCCAAATCACTGAATATATCATTCAGCAACACATCACATCGTCACCAGTTCCTTGACTAGTTCTAAAATTATATACTATATATACGGAATATTTAAGCCAAAAACAGAAATATTTAGAATATTTCTGTTTTTGGCTTAAATATTCCGTATTAGTCCAATATCAAATGTTTTGAACGAGATCCCTTTCATATTTGACACAATTCTTGGGAATATGTTATACAATTTCATTTTTATTTTATTCGTCACAATTGGCTACGACTTTACCTGGAAGATTTTCTCCGCCTTTGTCTTATTTGGGATTTTTATGACCTAGACGGACAAATAACGGATGATCTTCAAGAGTTCTGTCAAACTCTTCAAACCTCTAGACAGGTCACTGCAGAGCTATTAGTGGAGTACTCTAAATAACCTGTCAGTTTTTAATAATTGATCCATATAATAAAACCTCCATAAGTTCCCCACAGTGGGGATCGTATAATAAAAAAAACTGAATCCTTAAAGGATCATTTTGGTCCGTCTGTTTATCAAAAAAATCTACACCTTCTGTGACATACATGGAATTGGCAAGAAGTTAAATAAAAATAGAGTAGGATCAAAAAAAAAATAGTTGAACTAGCTGTGCATGAAGATTCAATTTTAGAGAGTATCTTAGTAGGATTACATACAAAACAAAGATCGTATGTTTTCAGTTCATTTAGTACAAATTATCAAATGCAAGCTTCATCATCATTATCTTCATCAGTATTCTAATCTTGTCATTTTTTATTCGTGGTTTTACAAAATACTCGTTGTTATGACACCCTTAGTTTGTAAGTTGGACTCTCGTAAGTCGTAAGACCATTTTTGATCGTTTATGCAATTTTGAAGATGTATTCACGTAAAATGCGAATGTTTGTAGATTTCTATTTCGCTACTACAGACTTGATATGGGTCAAAGCCTTAAGACGCCCTTCACCAAGCTTGTGGAACTCCATATTTAGTCGTTAAATAGTTTGGACTGATTTTTTTAGGCAACCCATTTACAATATATTTATTGACACATTTAATTGGATATGAAATATTTTTCATCCATTTACCAGCTCGGTGAAGTTCATTCAAAGGCGGTATCCTCTACTAATAATTTCTAAAGTATGATATGTCGGTATAGATTATTTTTTTAACCCATTTGACACTGGTGGCATGTACTAGGAATCACATTTCTTCTTTCTCAAGTTAATTATTACAAATTAAATGCAGCAAATTTACGCTAGGAAACTACCAATGACACAATCTGGTACATTGAACACTCTGAGGCGGCAATTTACTATTCAGATATCGGTCCAGGTGAGATAGTATCTTTGAATGCCATCAAATTGGAAGCTCGTGGCGCCCGACAATTGTGGCGGTGGAAACACAATTAATTGATATTCAAAACGAGCAGCCCGGAGTGGCGATGGTGATGAAAAGATAGCCAGTTTCAGATTGGTTATTAATTAAAATTTGATGCTCTCAGTATAGTTCATACATAGTATAGTTCATACATAGCATAGGCATCATGGCATTAAACTGAAAATAAATAATGTCGATTTTGTGTCTTATATTACGCTACCAGAGACCGTGTCCCGTGGGTGTCGAAAATAAAAATAGTCAATCTTAATAAAATATAGCCCTTTACTTTTTGACAATTCAAATTCAATTGCATTTTTAACTAGCTGCGCCACGCGGTATAACCCGCCTAAATTTCGATCCCGTGGAATTATCGAGGTAATGTAAATGTAGCCTATATACTGATCCGACCTGTTAGTAATATTAATGCAAAAGTTGAAGTAAATCCATACTGTACTTTTTGAGTTTAGCCCGGACATATCTAAAAAAGACAAAAATCCAAAAACTATATTTTTGGCCTCGATATCGATTTTAGATCACTATTTAAGTACCTTATTCTTTAAAAAAATATTCAATGTAACGTTTTGACTTTCTTATGATTTTATTATACATATGTAAAGATTTATGTAGCGTTCTCATTATTATTTTAACTTGTTTACCAAAAAAATTAAAAAATATGTCACTTTTTATCGATAAACTACTTAATAAATGTAAACGTATAATAACGTTAGATATTCTATTTTAAAAAAGGTTACGCGAATTCGTAATAGGATATTAAATTAGAAAAAAAAAATATAAACGCAAAATGTCGCCGCTGAAGCAGGAATTTTAATAGAGAACTTGTATATTAATGTAAAACGTCGTCTCTGGTAAACGTTTCTTGATATCTCCGGACTTGTGGCGACTGCAGTTCACGCTTGACCGAGCTCATGCGACAGCCCGCCGGGCGCAAACAACGCCCTCTTTGTTTAACACAACCATATCTCAAACATCTTTGTAGGGAATGAAGCGTAAGTGATAGTTCAAGTTGGTTTGTGTTCATTTCATATCAAGACAAGTATATGCGAATTAAAGCTTACCAAAATGTTTATTTACCGCCTCCTGAGTGGACTAATTGATTGAAATGAAATGAAATGAAAGTTTTCAAAATAGAATTACAAAACTATATTTTTGAACGTCAACAATTAGGTACCTACATCTACCACCGGTTCTACCCTAGCTCTGTCCTGAGAAGAACCATCCAAACAAACTCAGCGGGCCTCATGATGTGATGATATTGAAAAATGACTGATTCCTGGACTTCTCCAAAAGAAGGGTTAATTCGGTTTGAACTTTGATCAGCCCATTGTAGGATCTCATCACTACTACTACTACCCTGTAAAAGAGCTGGTATGCGCATAATGCCATTACTACACTCCAATCCATCTTTGAAATTTGTACCTTATGAACGATTGTCAGCGGGTGAAACCGTAGGGCACAGCTAATTAATAATAATAGTCATTATGAAGCGAAATTCAATATGCAATTTTATAGGACCAAGCATTTTCTCTCACTACTTACTCTATAGGGAACGTGCACGAAACATAGAGCAGCACTTTCACCGAATGTAACGCGGCCTAGTGATTATTTTAGGGAAAACACAACACGCACAAAACACTAACCTCACTCCACTTTTTTATAAACTATGACTCCATCGCTACCGATTGCGATGATTCTGCCAACGTCAGAGTTAAGAAGACACGATTAAATTACAGCTCAATCCGGGAACTCTGCACGGTATTTGAGATGCTGACCTGTGATACATGAAACAAAAGACAAGCACAATTTGTTAGTTGTTAGTAGAGACAAACAGAGGGTTAAACATAGGACAAGTACAAAACACATGACATGTTGACGTACGTACAAACTACGCGTGGCAACGAAAGTTTGCTAGCATAAGGTTTAGTCACTAGTTAACATAGCTGTCACTTTTAATCCGGCATTGTATTGGAAACGACAGCATAGCTGTCACTTTTAATCCGGCATTGTATTGGAAACGACAGCATAGCTGTCACTTTTAATCCGGTATTATTTTTTTAAATATTTATCATACTGTCGTTGTTTGACTACCGAAGTTTCGCTTTCAATATATATATTTTTAGACCCACCCCTCCCCGGCACATATTTCCAAACGATCGCGCGCTGAGTACCTCGCCGAGTTACGGAGAATTACGCGTGTTATGTAAATGTACGGCCTGAGAGCTTCCGCGGAACTTGTTGAGAGCGAGCTTAAAAATTCAGCAGGGTAATGGTTATAGGCTATCGTATGCGAATTTCGGATGCGCCTTCGCTGTTTTACGATTCACTTAACGCGAACGATAATAGTCGAAGAATAGAGTTTACGACGTTGTCTAGTGGTAAATATTAAAACTGCTTCGCAATTTTGTACCATATTTTATCTTTATTGTATTTTATAGGAAGTAAACGAGAAGACAAATTGGCTAATGAGCAAGCTACATTGGGATAACAATAGAATAGGTACAAGAAATAGGAAGGTAGCACTTTGACTGTTATATCCCTTACGTGCTATCCAATTGCTAGAGATGCTAGATTGTTGCGCGCTGTCACGCCAAAACTATTCAACCGATCACCATGAAACTTAGTACACATATTCCTATGGGTAATATTAGAAATGACATAGGGTACTTTTTATTAAAAAAATAGGAAGGTCAAAAAGTTATTTTGACAGATATTGGAATTCTATTGCAGTTCTATTTAAATGTAATGTTCATTAATATTTATTGAAGGTGTTCAATGCGAGCGAAGCCGCGGGGAAAAGCAAGTAGGTCGACTATATACAATTTGCAATTGATCTGTTCTCCTTCTTCATATTCATAAATTATTATCACAATATCTTCTATAAGTTGTTAAAATCTAGATGTCTATGGAGATTTTCTATTTAAAATCAATATACAAAATCTGATATTATTTTTTTGAACAATACTCTACTACCCTTTACATACTGACCTACGAAGAACTGGCCTATTGACAGTAAATAACATTTCATTAATGTAACTCTCGTGTCTATTTTCTATACAAAGACTGCAAATTTAGCGTAAATTAGGTCGACTATTAATAAATTTACGAGTTCTCGTAATATTTTGCGTTACGTTGGGACGTGCGAGACCTATTTTTCCTGTGACTCGTGTGCTCTTTTTTTGCAGAAATCGTGTAAAAATGCGGCACTATTTTGAGGTAAATATTTATTTATTTGTTTACCACCCTTAAAATCTACCTTTACAGTTGCCCCATACGATAGATTTCGCCAAAACGATTTTAACAACATATGTATTAGTAAGTTACTAAGTATCTACACAATTTAAATTCATTAAAACATTATACATAAGAAATTTATTACATGGATCTCAATAACTATTAGTATGGATATAAAGATAGTATTAAATTATATGCACTCATAGATCCAAATAAAATGGAATGTGATAATTTTGACCTGTTTTTCTTTTGTGCGACCGTATAACAGACGGAGTCTAACGTTATATCTATGGGGAAATATATCATACAGCTGACCGTTCTCGTTTGCATGGACTTTATGTTTATTAGCACAGCTGTTAACACACAATAATTAGATGATACTTTTTCAGTAATAAATGTAATATGAATTTAAAAGTGTTAAATACCTACTGCTACTTGATGATATGCGTGATGATTGAGACTCGATCTATTTTATTTATTTTCCATGACTGAAGGAAAAAATGGATTTCATAGCTTGTCAAAGCAAAGATCAATTTAAACTATGACATCAATTCCTCCAACATCACAAATAACATATCCTAAGTTGCAGATATCTATGAGCATTGGTAATAGCCATTTTCATGACTACCCACGTCCAAAGACATCCGCATAGAGGATATACAGGTGCATTACCTTTCTTCCTCCTCCTCCCTCCTTAGGCCAGCGGCTTGTGTTAACAGTAGTTAGGGATCAGCATTACTGCTACAAAATTAACAAACTATAGGTACCAATATTCCCCGTCCACCCCAATCATAGAATTACAAATCTATGGATAACCATTATTATAAAAAATCTTCTGACATTTTATCTGCAGTCCCTGCCATCCGCGATTCCGGTTGGAAATTTTTCATATCCATTTTTCCACGTTGCAAGTTTCCCAGCCGTGGAACTTGCCAAAACTTTTCACTCCGAACGATTGACGCTCAGTAGATAAACGGAAAATCCACGTTTAAATTCTTTGTGTTATCGGTATGTGCTGACTTGGTATGATCTTGGTTACTTTGGAACTTAATGTACTTGTTAATATACCTCCTGTTTTTGAAGTAGGTTGTATACGCCATTCACGCCCGTGTTATTGTCTTGGCATATGCGTCAAATCGAAGACACATGTTCAAGACTTTTAATAAGATGAAAGGCACCCAAATTGGGCTGGTACGAACGATGAGGTATTCTTTGTTCACATGTACCATTTCTCTATTTTCTTATTCCCCTATTCCTTTGGGAGACAACAGGGCAGGGGAGAGTTTGCGTTCAGGACTGATGGCTGTACGTGCTCTCTGAGGCACGGGAATGTAACTTTTTAATTTCCCAACTTTAAACTATTATTACTTATACGAATTGAAAAATCCCAATTACATTTTGGTCCAACCCAGGACTCTAACCTGTGATCACACAATCTTAAAACAAGCATACCACCACACGTACGTGTAAACTGAATGCGTAATATATGCTATAATGTACAACGGAGGAGCGAGTATTTGTGGTATTATGTTAAGTAAATCAAACAATTTGCAGCACGCAACCGAATATGCATTCGGAACCGTAAACCAATTCCCGCACATTATCCAGTGTCGGCTCCTCCTCGATTGCGAATGTTCACAACTTCGCCGAGCTTACAGGAAATTTAATTACAAGATACATTTACAGAACCTAGATTATATTTGGGTCATAAGCGTATTACTGCCGTTGAATAACCTAACTTTAAATTGAATCACATAAAAGACGATTGCTTAATATATTTCAACCAAATCCTACTAATAACTATCGTACCAAATATGTTAAAGTTGTACCCAATCTTACTTGCGTTCACAAGAAGAAACTAATGTCATCTCGTGAGTTCGAATCTGACGCGACATTCAGTAACTGTACCTTTTTATTTTGGGGTACAAGGGTAGGGTTTATCTCTACATAGATATAGATGTGTAAAATGGCGGGTAAAATATTTCATAGGTTTGTGGATAAAATAAGTAACTCTAATGACTATTGCATGCCTTAAGTGTGAAACGCGTAGCTATGCTCTACAGACTTAAAACACTTCCTTTAACCAACCGTAGAAACCACGACAGAATTGCCTTCTAAGATTAGTCCTTACTGAACGCAAACAAACACTTCAACTTTTGTCATCCAATCGTCGGCGATACCGTAACAAATAAGTGTCCTGGTCGTGAAAAAGTTTTAATGGCAGTCCCATTAAGCTGTAAAAGCAGAAAAACACGATTGAAAAGTCGCCAGAAGTCCCCTTACCTGCTCTCCTGTATTGTGAGATAATTGCCATCTTTTACGACGAAACTTCACGAACAAAACGCTTGGATCTTGTAATTATGTATTATGGGAAAAGTTGAGATGGATTGCGTTATTTGATCTCTGGCACTTTGCGAGTTGGCTTTGATTTTGTTTTTTATAATTCGTTGCCTGGAGTATGACGGAAATTACTTTTATATATGCTTGTGATTTTGTTTATCTCCGCCTTTGTCTTATTTGGGATTTTTATGACCTAGACGGACAAATAACGGATGATCTTCAAGAGTTCTGTCAAACTCTTCAAACCTCTAGACAGGTCACTGCAGAGCTATTAGTGAAGTACTCTAAATAACCTGTCTGTTTTTAATAATTGATCCATATAATACAACCTCCATAAGTTCCCCACAGTGGGGATCGTATAATAAAAAAAACTGAATCCTTAAGGATCATTTTGTCCGTCTGTTTATCAAAAAAATCTACACCTTCTGTGATATACATGGAATTGGCAAGAAGTAAAATAAAAATAGAGTAGGATCAAAAAAAAATAGTTGAACTAGCTGTGCATGAAGATTCAATTATAGAGAGTATCTTAGTAGGATTACATACAAAACAAAGATCGTATGTTTTCAGTTCATTTAGTATAAATTATCAAATGTAAGCTTCATCACCATTATCTTCATCAGTATTCTAATCTTGTCATTTTTTATTCGTGGTTTTACAATATACTCGTTGTTATGACACCCTCAGTTTGTAAGTTAGACTCGTAAGTCGTAAGACCGATTTTGATCGTTTATGCAATTTTGAAGATGTATTCACGTAAAAATGCGAATGTATGTAGATTTCTAATTCGCTACCACAGACTTGATATGGCTTAAGATCCCGCCTTAAGACCCCCTGCACCAAGCTTGTGGAACTCCATATTTAGTAGTTAATTAATCATATTCTGGACTGATTTTTTTTAGACAACCCATTTGCAAAATATTTATTAACACATTTAATTGGATATGAAATACTTTTCGTCCATTTACCAGCTCGGTGAAGTTCATTCAAAGGCTCCTCTCCTTATAATTTATAAAGTATCCTCTACTAATAATTTATAAAGTATGATATGTCGGTATAGTTAATTTTTTTAACCCAATTGACACTGGTGGCATTTTTTTTTTTTATGGTATAGGGGGGCAAACGAGCAGTTGTAGCCATTTTGATGACTACCGACGCCCATAGACATCTGCATAAAGACTATACAGATGCGCTGCCCCCCTTTCTCCTCCCACCTCCATAGGCCACCGGCTACTTACACACCGGACGAAACGCGACAGCACAGCTGTCACTTCACGCCGGTCTCGTGTACTAGGAATCACATTTCTTCTTCCTCAAGTTAATTATTACAAATTAAATGCAGCAAATTTACGCTAGGAAACTACCAATGACACAATCTGGCACATTGAACACTCTGAGGCGGCAATTTACTATTCAGATATCGGTCCAGGTGAGATAGTATCTTTGAATGCCATCAAATTGGAAGCTCGTGGCGCCCGACAATTGTGGCGGTGGAAACACAATTAATTGATATTCAAAACGAGCAGCCAGGAGTGGCGATGGTGATGAAAAGATAGCCAGTTTCAGGTTGGTTATTAATTACAATTTGATGCTCTCAGTATAGTTCATACATAGGCATCATGGAAAAAAATTTAAAATAAATATTGTCCATTTTGTATCTGATATTATGCGAACCGATTATACCGACCCGACCGCGATTATAAAATATAGCTTGTTACTTTCTGACAATTCAAATTCAAATGCATCGATCCTGTGGAATTATTGAGGTAATATGTAGCGTATATATTGACCCGACCTGTTAGTAATATTAATGCAAATTTTGAAGTAAATCCATTTTGAGTTTAAGTTAAAAAGGATTTTTTTGTCTGTTTGTAGATATGTTAGATATCTACAAACAGACAAAAAAATCCAAAAACTATATTTTTGGCCTCGATATCGATTGTAGATCACGCCGCAAGTATTCTTTAAAAAAGAAATATTCGATGTACATTTTTTAGGTTTTTTACGATTTTATTATAAGTAAAGATTTTATGTAGCTTTCTCATTATTATTATAACTTGTTTACCAAAAAAATGAAAAAAATATGTCTCTTTATCTACAAATTACTTAATAAATGTAAACCTATAATAACGTTAGAAATTCTATTTCATAAAGGTTTCACGAAGTCGTAATAGG
Organism: Calycopis cecrops; assembly: GCA_001625245.1. Taxonomy (NCBI): domain Eukaryota; kingdom Metazoa; phylum Arthropoda; class Insecta; order Lepidoptera; family Lycaenidae; genus Calycopis; species Calycopis cecrops. The sequence goes on along the minus strand of LUGF01048990.1, from coordinate 611 downwards.
TTATTATTTATTAAATTAGAAAAAAAAATATAAACGCAAAATGTCGCCGCCGAAGCGGGAATTTTAATAGAGAACTTGTCTATTAATATAAAACATCGTCTGGTAAACGTTTCTTGATATCTCCGGACTTGTGGCGACTGCAGTTCACGCTTGACCGAGCCCGTGTGACAACCCGCCGGGCGCAAACAACGCCCTCTTTGTTTAACACAACCATATCTCAAACATCTTTGTAGGGAATGAAGCGTAAGTGATAGTTCAAGTTGGTTTGTGTTCATCTCATATCAAGACAAGTATATGCGAATTAAAGCTTACCAAAATGTTTATTTACCGCCTCCTGAGTGGAGTAATTGATTGAAATGAAATGAAATGAAAGTTTTCAAAATAGAATTACAAAACAATATTTTTGAACGTCAACAATTAGGTACATCTACCACCGGTTCTACCCTAGCTCTGTCCTGAGAAGAACCATCGAAACAAACTCAGCGGGCCTCATGATGTGATGATATTGAAAAACGACTGATTCCTGGAGTCCTCCAAAAGAAGGGTTAATTCGGTTTGAACTTTGATCAGTCCATTGTAGGATCTCATCACTACTACTACTTTTTTTTTTT
>LUGF01048974.1:29714-43876 GCA_001625245.1 Calycopis cecrops | reverse complement strand
TCGACGCTGGGAGAGGATAAGAAATTCCTGGTAAGAAAGAATAACGCATTTTGGTATATATTTAAAAATGTTTTTTATTTGTTTGTCATTAAGAGACCTTAATAGAGATATAGCACAGATGTTTTAAGATAATAATATTTTACAATAAAGGATTTTTTTAATTTTTTATTCAGTATCATTCTGTAAAAACTGTTTAGGGCATGCAGCTTACCAATCGTTAACGGAATTGTCGAACTGATGAGAAGATATTAAAGTCGAACAATGAAATAATGAAAAAAATATGTCCCTAAGTAATAGGGTATTCTACACTGTTAAAAATATGCTACGAATTGTTGTCATCCTATTAGATTATATTATAATAAACCATATACATGTCTATTTTATGCAAAATAATGCATATTTTTTTAAAAAATTGCGAAATAAAGTAGCAATTATTTGTCAACGTCAAAAACGTTTTGGGATCGGTTGAAACTCAGATGACGTCACCGGCAAGTAAACACTAGCCGAATTGCCTAGTATTTGATACTTTATTTACTTGCGTTTCACGTCAATCTAATCATATTGCGCCGCCATGACAGTTTGCACTGTTTTAGGCGCGAGTGTAATATCTCGAACTTTAACATTATTTTTTGTTGTTAATATTGCTTATTTTCTGGAAATATTTATGTAACGTGTTTAACAAGTCATAAAGTATAAAATTAAAAAAAATCAAAAAATTGTCAAATACCCTATTCTATTTTTCCTTAATTTTCTCACACTATATTATACTATGTTCATATTTTTCTAAATATACAAAAACCTCATGTTACTATCTTGTAAATTTACAAATATACAAATCCTCTGATCTCCACGTAGTTGTGTAATTTTTAACTACCTACGTTATAAACTCTTTCGCCTAACGAATATAACTTATACAATTTATTTTAATTGAGCAAGGGAACGAGTGACTCGTTGTCATCCAAAACTTGCTAATTTATAGTTAAAGAACAGAAAAATAGAACAAATTTCATTCATTTATATGACACACATATATAATGATAATGATGATGATGATACAAAATGACTGCGCACGCCCACAAATGTAGGTTTGTCAACTTTTATAAGTCGACACTCGGCATCTTCATGTCTCATATTGTACGCAACCCTTAAATCGCACGTAAAATACATTCGTAGTAACAACAGCTGTGCTGTCGCGTTTCGCGCGGTGTGTAGTTAGCCGGTGGCCCATGGAGGTGGGAGGAGAAGGGAGGGCAGCGCATATATAATATAGTGTCTATGCAGATATCTAAGGACGTCGGTAGTCATGAAAATGGCTTAAATTTTCTCTAAATCACGGGCTATAACATTCCATACCAACGCAATTCCTTTGTTTCTTTGGATAAATCAGACCACGTTCGTCTAGGTGCATCCTAAGATGCTGTATTTCAGATGTGGGTAGACGAACGCGGTTGAACCAAGTACTATTTTTACAGCTTTATAAGCAACGGACATATAGCATTTAATATTTTAACACAATTATGAATATCCATGACCTGGGTGAGAGTCGAGCCACGTACGTGCGTACCACGTGAAAAATTATTAATAAAATATAATTTTGTAACAGTAGGTACAGGTGTAAATAGACCATATCGGCAAGTATATGACAATAAGGACGTCCCCTGAGCCTTAAGACGGGAAGCAGAACTGAACAACTGGCGATGTTCATACTCCGTGAACTGTCAGGGCTTCTAATTGAGGAAAAATATCGTTTCTTTAATTAAGATTTGAAGTTCGCTAATTAAGAACTTCCTTCGGGAACTCTGTTTCGTCATAAGATAACAAATTTCTCTACTGTAACTAAGAGTCAGTATTATTGCAAAATATTGTTGCAATGCAGTAGAATTGGTAACAGTGATGTTGTATCCAAATCGGTCGGGCGCGACTTGTAAGAAACATTGTCCATTGCATCTGAACCATGTTTTCATTTTTTTATTTTTTTAGGGTTCCGTATCTCAAAGAGAAAAAACGGGGAACCCTTATAGGATCGCTTTGTTGTCCGTCTGTCTGTACGTCTGTCAAGACCTTTTTCTCTAAAACGCGTGAAGGGATTAAGCTGATATTTTTGTCAAATACGGAGATCAGTTACGTCTTGAGGCCTTGAAAAAACACGCACACTTCTAAGTTAACGCAATAAAAAGTTATAACCATTTATGCACAAATTTTGTATGAAAACGCACTTTTTCGAAAATTTATAGAGTATTTCCCGTTGAGCTAAAATTCTGAAATTTGGCAAGAAGTAAGACCTTACAGTATAAATATAGGAATAAATCTAAAAATTGGTAAATATAATTTATATCACTGGAAAAATCATTACCAACTTATGCATGTAGTTCGTTTCATACTAAATGTATGCATGCACCCGCATATATAAGTTTGGCAACTTGTCGCAGGGAAGTGGAATTTTCTCAACGTCTATTACTTTTGCTCATACCTCCCGTTCCTACGGAACCCTCAGTGTGCGAGTCCGACTCGCACTTGTTTTTCAGTAAAATGATATACGTAGGTCACACTATAAGTTTTGCGTAACTTAAAAAAACATGTTATTACCAAAATTTTATGTTTATTGCTTTTCAAAATACTCTCCTTTACATTTTAAACATTTTTTCATGCGATCGAACCATTTTTTAAAACAGGAGGACCACAGATCTGAAGGCATGTTTTCTACGTGTTGATTTAATGCCATCACTGCCTCTTCGGAGTTGGTAAAAGTGAAACCTCACATCAAATCTTTGATTTTGGGGAAAATACAGAAATCACAGGGTGCTAGGGCAGGGCTATGCGCAGGAAGGGTGACGAGTTGTACTGTTTCGGAGGCTAAAAATTACTTTGTTTTGTTGGCCGTGTGTGAAGAAGCGTGGTCCTGATGTAGGAGAACGCGGCTTTTGGGTCGTTTTTGCGAACTTTTTCTAACACCCTGGGTAAACAAATGGTATAATACCACTCGACATTAACACTCTTTTGATTTTCAAATGGAATTGTACAAATGGGACCCGTAGCTAAGAAAAAAAACGCGATCTTTTTTTTTACTTTTTTCGGGTTCAAAACAATAAATCCACGTTTCGTCTCCTGTGACAATGTCATAAACACCATTAGAATGTCCGTGGTCGTATTTCAGTAGCATCTGTGAGCACTATTCCACGCGAGCCCGCTTCTGCTCCGCTGTCAGTTCATGAGGGGCCCAACGACAAGAAAGTTTCCAAACTTTCAATTCTTTGTGTAAAATTTTCTGAATTTGGCTCATACCAATACCCAATAGTCCTCGAATTGTCTCATAGGTAATCCGCGGGTTTTCTTCAATTAGCCGCTTAACAGTAGCCACATTATTTTCGTTGACGGCAGTTGGAGGCCGCCCTTCACGAAATTCGTCGTGTAAAGAAACTCGACCTCTCTCAAATTCAGCAAACCATCGTCTCACGGTGCTCAAACGAGGTGCTTCTCTTCCAAAAGCATTTCGAAGACGAGCGGCACAGTCTTGCGGAGAGAGAGAACTTTAAAAAAAAAATCATCGCTCAAAAATCTTTTCGGTATAATTCCATTTTCATTGCGTACGTAGAACTTTGATGTGTGATAAAAAACAATTGAGAAATGATTTCCCGCCAATGGTTTTTTTAATTACTAAGAAGGTTGCAACGTTTAAAAATATATAACATTCGAAATACAAATAGTTCTAATTAGCTAGAAGTGCAAAACTTTTACCCCCTTATTAATAAACATAGAATAACTTTATTCAAGGATTAAGCTAGTAATAAACTGGCATCTGTCAAATTCCATACTTTTTATTTGTTTTTAATAAGCCGCGGGCGGAAGCTAGTTGTATAATATATATAATAATAGAATCGATGGCCCGTGGTCTAAGCCCTATATTCACAGCATCTTCTTATGTCTTGAATATGCCAAGTCAGAGGCAAGTAAACCAAGAGCTGACGCTGATGAATGTAAACAAAATCAGCATTATTCCTCCCCCACACTTAATGTATTACTTAAGTTTCTCACTCAGTTTCAATTGAGAGGAATAGTTCGTCGCAAGTACGTTCCGGAGTACGGTGTATCCGCGGTGTTAGGTTTAATGGGATTTTAAATCGGGTTTTGTTACGGTGTTGCGTATTTACATTCTATACACTGCCATTGCACGTGAATATAATAATAGGCGTCATTTAAGTCAACTTTAATTTACTCGTTACATTACATTGTAATCGAATTTCGATACTAGTCGGTTTTCCTAGTATTATTATAATATAATTATAAATTTTAATTAATGTCGCGGATCGTGATTGCGTCAGCCCTAATGTGTCGCCATTATTTACAATGTGAGTGACAAAAGCTTTTCAGTTGCAAACATCACGTCGTGTCACTCAGACTAATGGGTCACTCGCGGACCTGAACCTGTTAACTTAGTGTTCTGTAAATTATGTATTAATGGAATTATGTTATTATTCATTATCATCAGTAATTGTCCACGCTAAGCAAATGTAATTACAAAGGCAGGTCTTAGGTAGCAACATTTACACGGGCTTACCCGCCTCGCGTTCCTATCGCTGCTACCACTGTGTAGTATGTAATGAGACAAGCACTAACACTTTTCGAAACAATCATCGCAGGGAACCAACTGAAAAACTGTCTCTGCTGAAAATCTGTAAGATTAATCTTAAGAAAAAAAGAGGAATAGAAAGCGAATCCAATGACGACTTAGCTAAATTATAACCGAAATCAAAATAAATAATTAAAAATTAAATTTAAAAATGTTCTTCATATTTCTTTTATTCAGGTAAAATTATGGCTGTTATGACGTTTTCGTATCTTTCATAGGAATTTGGTGTCCCATTCAGGATATTGGAGAAAGTAGAACAGATAATGTTCACCGTTTAGCCTTATGGATATTACATAAAATGAGTTTAGCAGTAAAATTAATTACTACAGATTTTAATTACGTTATTTTTCATTCTAAAAACCTATACCATACCCAAATGATATGAATAACTATAGACCTATAACACTCATACCGATATTTTCTAAAATATTCGAAAAAATAATGTATGATAAGATTTATAATTTTTTAAACGAAAATAAAATACTTAAATCCGAACAATTTGGGTTTAGAAAAAATAAATCAACAATACATGCCTGTTTTGCTTTAATAAAAACTGTAACTGAATGTATAAATTCAAAAATACCAATAACGGGGATATTCTTAGACATGACAAAAGCTTTCGATTTCATTTCACATAAAATATTACTCAATAAATTATATCATCAAGGAATCAGAGGAGTAGCACACGATTGGATAAATAACTATTTAACAAACCGTCAGCAATGTGTTGAAATTATAAGAACAAATAATAAAGAAATAAATATCCACAGGTCCCCATTTGTACACAACGGCTACGGGATCCCACAAGGATCTATTTTGGGGCCATTAATGTTTCTGTGCTACATAAATGACTTACCAAACGCAATAACACATCAAAGTATACTTTTTGCTGATGACACAACGATACTAGTAAAGGGTAAAAACACATCTGAATACAATTTAGAAATAAATAACACATTAAAAAATGCTGTAGAATGGTTGGAACACAATAATCTGAACATAAACACAAATAAAACTCAAATAATACACTTTAAAACACGAAACAGTAGGGACTTCGAATTAAAAGTAAATTACAAAGGAACTACAATTAAGGAAGTACAAACAGTCCAATTTTTAGGCTTAACAATTGATCATCTCTTTACCTGGAAAGAGCATATAAATAATATATGTCTAAAATTAGATAGATACATATTTGTATTAAATAATATAAAACAGGTCATCTCCACGAAAGCCGCACTCTTGACTTACCATGGCTATGTCGCATCTATCTTAAGATATGGGATTATAATATGGGGTAATTCTGTAGATGTAATGAGAGTATTCCGTATACAAAAAAGATGTATAAGGTGTTTATGTAACGCGAAATACCTCGACACTTGTAAGCCACTATTCAAAGAACTTAAAATACTACCTCTCCCTTGTCTGTATATATTCGAAATGTCTAAATTTGTTCATAAAAATATAAATCTATACTTCACTAAATGCTCCGATGTTACCACAAGAAGTTGCAGAGACAAGTATAAATATAAATTATTAATCCCTCAACAACGACTTAAAATATATAGTAAAAATGCCTACTGTATGGCTATATCAACTTACAATAAATTACCAGAATATTTAAAAGGAATGAATGACAAAAAATTTCAAAAAGAATTGTACAAATATCTATTGGAGAAAATGTATTATTCGATAAATGAATTCTTTCTAGATAAATAACATGTATAAGTGTAATAAAAAAAAATATCTAAAATTAATTATTTTGTTATGTTATGTAGGTACCTACCTATCGGATAAGAATAAAAAAATATATATTTTGTGATAACGTATTTGGTGACTTATATTTATGTTTAACTTTTTTTTTCTCGCATTCATAACAATTATTCTTGAAAAAGTAATATTTAACAAATAGCTGGTGTAAATGTATAAACTAGTAAATGTATAAAATTGTAACAAATATTTGCACACTAACCGGTGGAATATGTGGATGTAATAACAGATTCGAACAACTATGTACCATATTCTTGCAAATAAAGATATTATTCTATTCTATTCTATTCTATTCTATAATTAGTTTAATGTGGATACACTAAGGCGTGCGAACGGTCCTGAGGGAAACTGCGTGTACACATATTATACGTATAGATATATTATGTATGCCTAGTTAATACGACGCGTACGGATAGAATAATGGTGCGAGGACAGTGATCCATTTTAGCCTTCTTGCCTCTCGTCCCCACAGCTGCTACTTGTGTCGCAAGGATCGACTGCGGCAACGACATCGACCCTTTGATATGATCGCCGGGACCCCGAGGAAAAAGGTAGTTGTACTACTAACAACTACTACTACTAATTCAATCAGAAGAAAATAGGAGTAGATAAATTTTTCACAATTACCTATATATTATAATTTTTCACAATTACATATATTATGATTGTGAAAATTGTATAATTATCTCCCAAATTTTTAATTTAGAAAAGTAACGAGCTATTAAGAATTACCTAAGTAATGATCAATTCTCTAAGTCGTATATACTTCCACAACCGGGATTAACGGAATGAAGATTAGATTGTATTACAGTAGGCTATTAAGTTTTAACAACTTTTAAACCCATGGCAGTACCGCTAAAGGCGTCATCAGCCGCGGTTGCAGCTTCTAGCAATTTGGGATAACTACCTAAATGAACGCTCTCGAAAATATCCACTTATGAAATTATTGTAAAAGCGCACTCTAACTTTAAATAACCGTTCACATTTTCTCCAGTTAAAATTTTGGTAAATGGTAAATATAATAAAATGTGTAATTGATTTTCTTATATATGAAATTCGCGTGTCACAGTGTTAGTTGCCATACTCTTCCAAAACAGATCGATTCTCATGCAATTTTGTGTGAATATCGGGGAGGTCTGAGAATCTGCCAACATCTATTTTTCATCTTGATGCTTCCATGAGATCGAAACTTACGCGGGTGAAACCGCGGAGCGCAGCTAGTGGGTTTGTAACTATAGGATAATAGTTCTTAGACATTACTATGCTTCCCCTATAGTACCTAAAAACAGTATCAAAAATAGTCCTTATTATGACTTCAAAGATAAACATATACCATTTTTTAGGCCAGGATTTTCTTTAGTTGCAGAGAATGTTTACAAAAACGTTATAACATTACAACAACATAACGTTACAACTACATACCATCAATAAATAATGCATAAAAATAACAAAAACAATAATGTTATTCCAATATAATAGAATAATAGTATATAGTCATACATATTACATAATAGTCCGAGAAAAAAAATGTTACTTGAGCAACATGAAACGTTCACACTAAAGTTTATGTAATTTGCTTGTTAAATCTGGCATCTTGAAATTAAAATTGTTACTCAATACCGGAGTACGGGTAACGGGACTGTGGAGTACTTTTATATTACCTCGAGTTTCTTGAAAGAAGCGATGCTCTTCGTGTACTAGTTCTACCCGCACGGTTGATTACCATCGGCCTAATGGCAGTCAAAAAAATTTACATTCTTTTTAGTATTTCTTTTTTCTTTTTTCTGTTTTCCTGGCCGTTTGTTGAGGATGGACGCCGAGATCTTGGTCCCAAATAACATCCCAGTGGGTCTCGGACGGCCGAGAATGGCCGAGGAAATGCGGACTAGACGATCTTGATGCCTTCGACAAAAGCTGAGAAAGAAGGCAAAAGACCGGGATGTTTGGCGATGTTTGAGGGAGGCTTTTGCCCAACAGTCGAACAGCATAGGCCGATTAAAAAAATCTTCTATACTTGCAAATGGTACATATTATATTCTTTTATTTCTACTAAGTAAAAATCTAGTCCGTTTGATTTAGTAATTTCAAATAAAATAAACGTCTCTAAATTGGCAACATCGAAGTCGTATGAAATGTAACTAAAATGTTTAAATTGTACGTGAAAAATACAAAAATCGGACCAAAAGCGTTGAATAAGCTTTTATATTATTGTAAGTGAACTGCGACGACGTGGGGTCACCGGTCTGTGAATGCTCCTACACTCGTTTATAGGTGTGTGAGGGCTGTCGGGAGGTGGTGTAGGCTAGGAGGCGGTTGCTATGTTTACACACGCATCTTAACGATATCTATTCACATATTAACATTATTTTTATTATTATGTTAAACATTTATACCTATTGCGCATATATAATTACCGGCTAGTATAATTATGTTTATAAAAATATAACCATGACAAAAAAGGTCCTTGTGGGCCCAATTCATTCGAACTCGGACTCTTACTAAACATTTGGTGACTTTCGATGCCCTATTACATCCGTACGCGTAGTGGTTTGATTATTCTATTTTTTTTATTTTATTTATTATTTATTTATTTATTTATTCACCAGTTTCCATATGAGTACAATACAATGATAAATTATGATCTTACTCTACATTCATACTTAAATGGTGGGTGGGTACAGCTTGTACTAACGTATAAACTAGGCCGAGCCTGTATCTTAATATCTGATTCGTTACTCTACAGACCATTCTCCTTCAAGCCATCATCCTAATGAGTATCCAACTACTTAGAAACCACAAGTAATGTTATTGTTAAAATAAAACATACATTATTAAGATTCGAGATTATGATTCAAAAAATACAACCAGTCCCCGGACTAAAGGTTATACAAAGGACTGAAGTCGTAAAGGAGTGCTTTGCAAAACCATTAAGTAAATGAAGTGACAACATTCATACACAAAGATACATAACGTTATATTTTATGACCAATGTTTCTTCAACTTTGTTGATATATAATGTGTCTACGAGAATAATTTGATATATTATGTATGTATTATAACTGAATTATTTATAAATTTCTTTGGATTTCTCTTGGTAACAACTGGGAAAATATTATAGAAGTAGATAATTCAAAATGAAAGCAAGGAGCTATAAACATTATCCTATAAACATACAGTCTCGTGATGGAGGTTGTCATAAGTAAATACTAATAAGGGCACCTCTCGCTTACACGAGACTGGCAAAAAGTGACAGCTGTGTGCTGTCGCGTTTCGTGCGGTGTGTAAGTAGCCGGTGGCCCATGGAGGTTGGAGGAGAAAGGAGGGCAGCGTATGTGTATAGCCTCTATGTGGATGTTTGTGGGCGTCGGTAGTTATGAAAACGGCTCCGGCTGCTCGTTTGCCCTCCTATATCATATAAATGGGCGACAGCATACGACTTTTAGACACGACGACCGGCGACTTAGACGCGTTTTAGACGCTGAGTGCAGCGACTAGACGCGGGGAACGCACACTTCAATACGTCAGACGCGGCAACTTAGTGGTTGTCCACACTGCGAGCCTAGGGCGGGTGCGGGCGCGGAAATATCAAACATATGAAAAGGCGCCTTGTGTCCACGCTGCAGTGGCGGGGGCGGGAGCCTAGCGTGACCACACTAAGCGACCCAGCACGCGTCATTCTGTCAAGCAAACGGAAATTGTGTCAATAAAAAAGAACCTTAACTCAAGTGATGTCATTGTTCTATAGATACTATAACGACTGCCGGGACGGGTGTGGGTTCGACGTAGCTCAATCCCTGTTGCAGTGTTATCTAAAGATATCTGAAAGTCCTAAATGAAAACTTCCTAACTAGTTCTGGCTTAAATCTATCTCAGGAATGAGGACATAAAACACGTTAATAATTAATGTAATATTTATTACTGAGTCTTCTTAATTCTAGTTACATTTATCTATATGATTAAGGACCTATTCTAAAATAGATATGTTGCTTTTCACGGCTCGGAGCCGAATCTCTTTCATACATAAAAATCTTTTGTTAACCTGTCCAAAAATACAATTCTACACTTTCGTTCTATATATTCGAATTCAAACCTATCTTTTTATCAAACAAAGAGGTTTTAAGTGAGACGTAAGTATGGAGGAAACTCCATACGTTACAATACCTAGATAAACGTCTAAACGCTAGTTAGCTCGCGCCTTACTGTGGCCATCTCGCGCGCCCGCCGACGCGCATTCAGTATGTACAACCACTTAGACGCTAATGTATGTCAATTAACGTATAAATGCAGTCGTGAGATCGCGATACTGTCGCACGACTCTACTGCGACAGGCCACAGAGAGTCGCTAAATCCCGCGACTGCATCGATGCAGTCGCCAATCGCCGCTCGCGTGTGTGTTGTGGCTCTGGTATAAATGAGTGAACATAAATATACAAAACGTTAACTGATATCACGCTGTTTGAGGTTGATAAAATAAAATAACCTAACCCAGTGCTATCAATGAACAAAAAATCACGAGCGAAGACAGAGATCTCGGCTACTCATGATACTAATGATAATTAATGTTAACCAATATGTTTATAGTGTGTACTCGCTTAATATAAGAACGACTGCATCCAATTTGATTTTTTTTTGTAATTGTCAGGACATGGTTTAAATTTATAAACATGTTCAAATAAATAAATAATATTATTAATAATGATTAATAATCTTATATATAATGATTTTGCGATATGCGTGATTGAACTCCTCCAAAACGGCTGGACCGATTCTCATGAAATTGTGTGCATATCGAGTAGATCTGGTTACACTGTTGGGCATTTTCCCGTTTTCTATTATTTACGTTTTTTGTTTTTATAAGTTTTTTTTCTAGTGTCATATGAAATTGTTATATATGTATGCTTTGTTTTATTTTCTTTTTTGCCTTTTTTATTTGTTGTACTTATTATGTTTAGAATATGTTATGTTTGTTTTGAAATACCAAAATATTTTACCAAAAAAAAAAATAGCACAAATAACGTTGTAGGTATATTGTGGGAACGAATCACCTTGAAGTTTTAATTAAAATTCCATTTTCAAATAAAGAGCGGCAACTCAATAAGAGCGGGATATTTTACAAATAACCCTGTATATTAAAAAAAAATCGCCCTCGTAAAATATACTATACACATATACTATACCGTGGAATGCTCCACATACTACGACAATGAGTGTTTAATGTTTAATTTCGAATTGAAACAAACAAAATATAAGAATTTTATTTATCGTTAACAATAGGTAGTAAACAACAAAACAATCCACTCAGCCAGTGGCTTATATAGGTATGTGCGGCCTAGCAGCTGTCCAGTGCTACAGCTACTGTCCAAGTGAGTGAGACAAACGAGCTATCGGATTATAGACTAATCTCGCATTAAAAGGCGTGTCCGAATTTCTTGGACACCCTGCATAGTTTTTATTTACAAAGAAAGGTTTTTTTACATATTCAAATGTGTAGAAGTGGATTAGTAGTCTATTTTATATGATATTGGCAACACCTGTCTGTAGACAATTGTCGTACTACTATGTGCGGCAGTCGTGTGACGGCGTTAGTAACGTTGGGATTATTTTGTATATATAGTAACTATAATTACATGCTGTCAACCCTAAAACCACACTATTAGGGGTGGAATTTTGCAAAATCCCGTCTTATCGAGAACTAGATGTCATGCGGTAGTAACCAAATAGCTCCGATTACTCATTTGTCCCCTTATATACTAAAGGTTGGCCTCTATACCGCAACGCAGCTTTGTATGTTTTATCACAAATACTTTACTTTACTTTACTTACTTACTTTAGTTACTTTTTAGATATAAGGAATTAAACGTCATTCTAAGGGTTTTAAATTTTATCGCCTAATTGTAACATCGATTTTAAATCGTCTTAAAAAATACATAGATCGTTGTTCGCACACGAAATGTATCGCTATAGTTTCGGAGATAATGTAGTGAAAAGTGATACAAGTAGCAGCATCTTGGTGAAAAAATGTATACGTATATAGATATAAAACAAGTTGCAACCCCTTTATGAACTGATTCCAAAAGAAATTTATCCTGTTTAGTTTAGGCTTTCTAGTATACGGGGGTAAACGAGCAGTCGCTACGGACGTCCACAAACATCCACACAGAGGTATACAGAGACGTTGCCCTCCCTGCTACACTTCTCTTACTAACACTACTTTTCTCTTAAGTCTAGCCTATTACCACAGTATATAATACTATGTACTGTACGCTCTACATATTGCCACGTGTCTTGCAATACAACTGATGGTTTGATTATATGTAAGTAAGGAAATTCATTGATAACATTTTTCACTACAACTATTCTTTTGGAGGAACATCAAACCCATACAGATCTAGTCATAACAAATTAATGTACTTGATCACCAATTTTCATATGTCACGATTGGAAAATAAATGTTTAATTAATGGGTTTGTATATACGCTTATAGGTGCAGCGAGGTATCCAAACTCCAAAATTAGTTAATAATTTGCAATATTTTTGAATGTTTTAAATTAGTTATACTGGTGTTTGCCTTGTGGTCTAGTGGTAACCACATGATTAAGTATTTATCTATAAACAAGACACAATCAACGCCAAATAAAAATAATATACTAACAAACCATTTCTTTTTCTTTTTGTCGATTCGTTATTTTAAAACTATTGATCTTAGAATCACTTTGTCAAATAAGAAATGTCGTGGATATCACCTTGATAGCGAGTACCGTCTGATGAGTATCAACTTTCAGGAAAATAGGCCAAAAAAACCTTAAGTAATTTATTATGAAGTACAAAAAATATGAACTTATTAGATTCTATGCAAAATATGTTAGTATAGATGTGTTTTTCCCAAAAAAAAAAACACTACATCAAAGCTTAAATAGAATAGTAGAACCAATACATTGTATGCATATCGCATGGCAACATAGTACTAGGTCACCGTATACACTTATACAGGTATAGGACGCACTGGATGCTCTTTTATTACGCCAGGGGGATGGGTCAGCCTCTGACGTCATCGAATGACGGCATACCTGCGATGCCACTGTTGCTACCCCATTCAACCGTTTTTGGGGTTGGCTTTATGAGATGAAGTTAATGTCATGGCTATATTTAATGGGGCGCTATGGGTTATATCGTAATAGGAATAACCTTTTCGTTTATTAAAATTACTTTGTTATATCGTGGTTACGTTAATGAGTATATTGACCCCTTTGATGGTTTACTGATTGTGAAATCTCATTTTTAAGACTTAATTAGTAAGAGGTAGTGTCACGCTGCATGCAGCCGAATTTGCCCGGCCGGGGAGGTACCTCTCCGTTATACGAGACGTTAAAGTAATAGCTACGCGGTCGCGTCTCGTGCGGTGTGCAAGTAGCAGTGGTCCATGGAGAGGGCATGAGGAATGAGGACATTTGTATCACCTCTTTATATCTGGGCGTCGGTACTCATGAAAATTGCATATACAAAATGCACGTATACTATAAAAAAATATTCGATTCAAAAAATATGATAAACTAGCTTCTAGGAGTCCGCGCGGATGTCGGTCTTCGCGTGGATGGATTTTTTTTTTTCTACGTATTTTTCCAGGATAAAAATCCCATTTTATGCCCAGAATAAAAAAGAGGTAGTGCCACACTGCATGCTTGCATGCAGTCGAATTGGGCCGGCACGACCGGGGAGGTACCTCTCGCTTACACGAGACTGGCGTAAAGTGACAGCTGTGTTGTCGCGT
>LUGF01048974.1:15884-26530 GCA_001625245.1 Calycopis cecrops | reverse complement strand
AAAAATCCTTTTGGTCATTGATCTATGCCAAAAATATTTTAATCGATTATAATCTTAGGAATTTATTCTTGTTTTTGATAGAAATGGCCTTAGCAGATCAAGGCAACGTTACGAAGACAACTTAGCCCGACCATAGGCTGAATCTTGTTTTATCCGGCAGATATTTCTAGAACTTTTAATTTTGTTTCTAGGATTGTCTTGTTAGTAATTTCACTATTATTAAGTTATCCATCTGATAGTCATATAGATAGTTCTGGAAGTATTGACGAATAAGTAACATCTGATTAATAGTAAAAAATATTATTTGTTTTTTTTTTAATTTTTCCGCGCATTCGGCGTACGCGATAAAGTAGCGAACAACAGATATGTGATGTTTTGATCGGCAATTATTGATTGTACTTTGATAATGTTTGATAGTAAATTGTATATAATTGGCGACTTAGGTGAACAGAGTCATACCATACCACGTTATCTTCTAGGAAACGCTCACCTGTAATGTCTAGGCGATAAGATTTGGAAATAATTTATTAAAGCTATACAATTTATTCAATTTAGGCTAGGTATTAATAGGTATAGAGACTAGAGAAAAAGAAGAAGAAGCAGGCACTCCTGGTCTCACGTCACCATAACACGGGACTTGATATTGTGTCCATGGTAACCTGGACTTATGACCGTGGTATTGCAAATCACAAGTCATGTGTAGCCAAGCCATAAGTAGTTCCGAAAAAACACATAATTGAATTAAGTAGCAAATGTTTAAAATATTTAAATTTACTTAAAGTTTTAGCGGGCAGCTCCTGGGGAGTTCACCCTAAACATTTGCGTCGAATGTATATCTCCGTCGTAAGAAGTAGGATCGATTATGGTTCATATCTATATGATACGAGCGCAAAAACACACTTGTCAAAATTAGATAAAATTCAAAATCAAGCCCTTAGAATAGTAGGAGGTTTTATAAGAAGTTCTCCAATTTTTATAATGGAGAATGAAGTAAATATTCCACCGTTATTTTTACGACGCCAATATCTGGCATACAAGTTTATTCTGAAAATACGTTCACTATCGGATAATAATCTAAGTGTAAGCACTATTTCAGATTTAAGTGTCCTCATCCATAATGACCGATATTGGAGAAATAAAAAGAAAGCCCTACTTCCAAATATGTTTATTGAATTGAGTACTTTACATATGCCATGCACTCCAGTTCTTAAAATGTTTAGTTTAGAGGTCTGGTTGACATCCATTCAAATTAAAACGTTATTAAAACCGAGTTACAGTGTGTTAAGCGCTCAAAAAATAACTATGAACCGAATATACTAGTGAATGAAGTGGAGTCTGAACTGTATTCTTACTATAGTGATTGGTGTAGGATCTATACAGACGGCTCTAAAAATGTAACTGCTGGTGGAGCTGCCTTCTATTCTCAAAATACAGGTATTAAAGCTACTTTTAAAGTAAACGAAAAAGTATCTATCATGACGTTGGAACTCATTGCGAAATAAATCACACATTTACAAACATATTTTGTGTTGTTACAAATGCACACTAACAAAAAAGTTCAAACTTTAGTTTATAAAACTGCACACTAGTAGGTAAACACTTACAAAAACAAACGTGTAATTACATTTAATAGTACATTCTAAGTTCAAAGGGATGGAACAACAAAAAACATTATATTGCTGACGACAGTCACCCCGCCCGAAGGTTGCTCGGTGTCGGAATATCGTTCGTTGTCGTTGTGTTCGCTCGGTTCCGGCTGGTCCTGGTTGGTGTGGTGAAAACATGAAATACCCATCCTAAATATTTAATTCATTTAATTTTTATTTTACGTAGTTATAACCTATATTTTTATATATTCCCAAAACCTCATACTGACTAAAATAAGTTGACAATAAAGTTTATTTAGAAAATCTTTTTGTCTTAATCATATTAATACTACTTGACTTCATACAACATAATAATTTTTGGACTTATTTACAAATATTTATTCAAACACAGTTCTGATTAGAAAATTTGACTTCAAGCAATTATTTACTTATATTTTTTTCGTAGTTGATTAACAAAATAAAGTTACCTTCCTATATAAAAAAAATATGAAAACTATTAACCTGTTATACATTAAAAAAAATATGTGCATGGGAGTTTATCTGTAAACTGGGCAACTCATTGTATAATTTATTTTTCGTATAAATAATATTTCCTTAATTTTTTTGATACAAGTTTTATAGATGATAAATTTATTTAAGTATTTGGTATATCTGTAAATAATTCCAGTACATAAAATAAATACAAAAAGTTATTATAAAAAAGATATTATAACAACAACAGCTGTTCTTGTTCACACCAGTTTCCGAGGAGATCAACCTAGAGAAATGAGTGACACTATCACCATCCTTACATACAATATAATAATTTAAAAAAAACATGCACCACGATTGCAAGTGACCGAACTTATTAGACTTATAACTTGGGATGGATGTGTAAGAAACAACTTTTTTCATTTATTCTAATTTTGTATATGATTTTTTTATAAAACTTGTTTGTACAACATTTAAAATGTTTTTTAAAGATAAATTAAAAATATTAACATGAATAGAGAATAATAACATGAATAAAATAATAGAAGTACGTAGCCTGAGACTCGACACAATTGTGCTTAAATCTAGTAATAGTAAATAATACATTTGGCAGTATTGTTACAATAATTTTCTAATATTTTGTTACCTACTTGATTTATCTGTGGCCACTCGCGCCGCGCGCCGCCAGTTTATACTGGCGTTTATAACTTTTTATTTGGTGAATTAAGTCTCCGATAATAAACCTTATAAGTGAGCAAGGATGAACACATTTAAATGTTGAAATAAAAGTAAAATAACGGCTCTTTTAAAAATAATTAAGTGAATATTTTTGTAGAGTAACGTTCTAGACTTAGACGATATAAAATTTAATATTTTTCAAAAAGTTTATTTTTTTATAAGTAGTTAGTGAGATTTAGCACAGTTGCCATATTTTACCAACAAGTAGAGCGAAAGTAAATTTTCCTTGCATTCCAGTAAATATAAGGAGAATTAACTTTCGCTCGTGCGAAAATGTAGCAGTTTGTAAACCAGCTGATTTAAAGAATGGTCTACATTGGTACTAGATACCATTTTCCGTATAAGGCGTTAACAGCTGTCCATAAAGGAAGTTGTCTAAGATAGAAATGTATAAATCATAGAGAAATGGATGGAAAACATACAGATACTTACTACTTTGTTTAATCGGCTCATGTATGCCCTATTTTATAAGAGAAATTTTAGGAAAAAGTGTTAAAATGGCATCCCAGTATCATGGAAATCAAAAGACAGTCTGCTCAGTGGGTGTTTCCTTCCGAAGAGTTGCCAACTAAAGAAAGGTCGAAGCGTGGGAAAAAAGATGGTGGCCTCGTTCTTCGGAAAGAATTGTTATAGACAAACAATTGTTTTAGAGGATCAAAAAACAGTTACTGCAGAGTGGTTTAGTTAAAATAATATTTTCCTCTGCGATAAAAAATTGATTAAGGAAAGTTATAGCTTATGTAACCACACGCCGTGGGTTATGAGTCATAACTATGGCCGCCGTAATAGAAACCGTGTTATGACTGAGTCGAGCAATGGGAAACTAGGAATTAAAAGTCGAAAACACTACAGAGTTGGTAAGAGCCAAGCGGTAATGGCATGCTACCGAATTGGGCTGGGACGATCGGGGAGGTTCGTGATAGATATATGGCGCTCTTTGAGAGAGGTGTGTCTAGCAGTGGACGCCAATTGGGGCGAAAAAGAGCAAAACGTCTTAATGACAATTATTCGTACCTAAGTGTGTCAGTAGTAGTTCCAAAGTCCCCGCTCTCCCCCGATCACGCCTGACGATCTCTGCAATGCAGCAATGGCACGTGTTACTCACCATGAGTATCATGCCACCAGCATTGCAGAACCTAGTGGGTGTGTGAAGTTTGCCCACCATTATCACTATTACGCCCAATAAATTGTAATATATTTTTTATCTTAATCATCCTTTATCTAATATAGATATTATCAATACCAATGTAGATATGTAAAAATGCTGTGTCACGGTGTCTGTGTTCACACTCCAAAACAGCATGCTAATTTTATCATAAGGCTTTGTTTGTGTGGTCAGTAGGTATAAGAATTAGCTTAGCTTAATGTATATTTCCAGAACTGTCTTCAAGGGAAAAGAAATTGATAGTAATCGTTTAAAACTACAAATTTTAGAAAAAATCAAAGTTATAAAAAATTCAAAGGCAAAAGCCAAAAGGATGACTAAAAAACTTCTAAGTTTACAGGAGGTTGTTAAAGTGTTAAATAATAGACCAGAGCTCAAAACGATGACACAATGCTTTATTCTGATTTTTAATAATGTAACTCGGCTGAAAGAGAAACCATAGCTTTTTTATAGAACGCGGACAACCAGCCTTTGATTACTGTCATAAACTTCGTAATTGTTATACAGACGTATTGCACTCATCAACTCTACTCCAATCCTCTGATTTCTAAAATTATATCGAAGTTTTTGTAGTATTAGTCTATAGGTAGAGTCTAGAGAGTACTAAATCACTACATAGTATAAAACAGTCGCTTTCCACCGTCTGTGTCTGTATGCTTACATCTTTAAAATTACGGAACAGATTTTGATGGGTTTTTTTTATAACAACTCCATTTTTGAAGTCCGAAATACTCGCGGACGAAGCTGCAGCAGAAGCTAGTAGATTATAAGATCTAGTCTGTATATTATAGAATACCTTCTAGGCTGCTTTCACCAGCATAAGAAACATAAAAGTACAAGTTTATACATATTCGATATTATACAATACATTTAAATATAATCCATGTTAATTAAGTAGAAGACGTTTATTCAACAAATATAAACCTAGGCATTAAACTACCATTATTGTAAATATCGCTATTAAAATAATAAAACAGTTAAATGTAGACATTCAAGAAGCAACATTAATATTGCACTTATTACGAGTGTGTGACAGAAAATGAGCAATAACGATAAAACCTGCTAACGTACGGTCCGTCGCGTGGTCCGGCGCGGACTTGCAGATAGAGATAGCGCCTTTCGAAGATAAAAGTGGACATGTAGCTTCTAATAGTAGCTGCTAATAGTAATAAGAAAAAGTATAGTAATAGTAATATAATAAGATAATAAGCCTTCAATACCTTTTTTCATCCTGTGGAAAAATAAAATGGTAATAAGATTATCACATTCAAGCTATAAATATAACAATATAACAATGATAAAATAAAGGGCTTCCAATACAGTATGTGAACAGTTTTATTATTAATAATAATTAATAATTTATTTGCACATTCATTACATACATTCTAAACTGGCTACCTAGAAATGGTGCAAAGTATAATACAAAGATATAATTTATACTAAATATTCCATCTATTTAATATTAGTAAGATATTAAGATTTGTATTTGATACATTTTTTAAATTTCTTTTTAAGTAAGTAATTTCTTTTAAAAAAAGAAGAGATTTTTAGAAATTCAAACCCCTAAAGGGCTGAAGTTTATATATACAAGAAGTAAAAGAAAACCTTATGATGTAAGTAAACCTTACGATTTAAGAAAGGTTTTTTAGAATTTTGATCCCTAAGGACCTAGAAATCGACGCACTCGGCTAAAATAGTAATCCAAGACATAAAAATATCGACAACAGATTAAAACAAAATCTTCCCCACTATTTCGAGTATTATTTTAAAATACTTTGCTAACATTAAATCAATAGGTACGTAACCTTACACTCAGAGCGACATGCTACACGCATGATTTAGTCTATCTCCCTAACTAATAAAGATCCCATCATAAAACTTTTAGCGTATTTTCTATATACTTTGGGCTATATTTTTCGGAAATGACAGAATAAAAAAATAAATATCCCTAATTACTTGATTTATCTGCCATTTTTCCTACTACCCGGTTCCTCCCAAACGATATTATGTATAATATCAAAATTTAGACAACGATGCCTTTTCCTTCTCCCTCTACCACATACGTGATCTTGCTTCTCGCTCAAAAATTATATAGTTACAACTTTCGACAATTATCGTGCTCTAAAAACAAATTTACAAAAAAGCTTGTTTATATATAGATTTAATAATAATATAATATAATAATAAGTTAATTATTTCCTTGACCAAAACTTAAATGCCTAATACAATGTTTGGGGAAAACCCTTTAAGTAAATAAATACCTGTAGGCGTTGAACGGTCGTCTGCCCCGAGCGCACTCGCGCCACAAACAACTGAATTCGTCGCCTAAAACAACAATAAATTAATAAATAACACATTATTTAAAAACGTAAAACCAACAAGTAAGTATATAATAATCACAATAAAAAAGAAGCAAAAAAAGAAAACATAATTCAATCGGCAATAGTGTGTTTCAAGATATTTTGCAGCTTTGTACAACTTACGGTGAACTTGTTTTCAGGTCGGAAGAGCCGTGAAGAAGAAAATTTCTGAGGGAATTATAGGAAGGGAAGACATTTATATTACCACAAAGGTGCGTTGGTACTACCCACTAGTAACTGTACTAGAAATTATTATTAATATTAATTAAACGTATTATTATACCACCTTTCATAAGAAAATTGTCAATCCATTTTGTCTGTTTGTAAGTCACTTATTAGTTGTTGTAATAATTAATGATAATACTTGATTAGTATTAAGTATACTTGTATAATTTAATATTTGTTTACAAAAACTTAAACTTACCTCAACATCGTTAAAAAAGAAGTGTGTGTCGGCTAAACTGCAAAGCGCGAACGAAGTCGCCCGCACAAACTAGTATGTGTACAAGAGATGTTTATGAGAAACGGGTTGCAGCGTAACCGGCGAGGTTATTACCCCGTATTGAAAATATAACGCGGGTGCGCCGAGGTATCGCGGTGATATAAGCAAGCGCTTTTACACGCGTTTTAAATATAAAAAAACAAAAACACACTTCAAATTCAGCTTTAATATTAAAGGTAATATTTAGCAATATTTATATTGAGTTTCTTTTTATACTGCTAAATTCTATACGACTTGTTATATATACTTCTAATAACCGTCTGTTGTTTCCAATGCATTGATGAATCATTCCATACGTTTTACCAGAATTGCAGCATTAGCAAAAATTACGCGCCCGAGTTATCCGCATTAGGGATAATCGCAGAGGTCAACCCAGCCGCAGTGCAATGGAAGGGCCTCGCTCTGGGGGAACCGCCTTAGTGATCACGGTGTCCCCTACGCCAGGTAAGTATGATTTGACAAACTCGACTCGGGGTAGTCACTGTTTGACTAAAATAATGTTTGTTAGGAATGGCTCTAAACAAAATTTTCACCCTTAGCTTAATAATTACTTATTTCTAAGACTGTTCCTACTTGAAAACTTTATAAACGTTATTTTTAAAATAATATTAGTTTGTCAGAGATTGGCAGAGGACAGAGACATTTGGAAGGGACTCCACTGACAAGAGCTGCGCTCTTAAGAATTAGGAGTAGACAATATGCTCCCGTGTTTACCCACATTATACACCCCGCCCACGGCTCTGCAGGGGTTTCAAACATTTCACTGTTCGTATCAAATGCGTGGGCTTACGGGCTGAAATTACTTTCATGTTACATTTAATGACGATATCGTACAATTTGTTTGACACTTTGCCGCAGGGCTTTTCGTAACGTGAAGGCATCGCTTGACACGAATGTGACAGAACTGCCATTGCCGACCTCGTAGCGTATTTTTACGTGTACAAATGGCTTCAAAGTGTTTTTGCAGTCTACGTATTAATTAAACTTTTAGAATTTAGATTGTAGTATTAAAAGCATTTAAAATATTTTGAATCCTGTAAATATTGGTTTACTTTAAGTTAACATAGATTCATAGAAATAGAATTCTATTTAGAGCCTGTTAATAAGTGTGGCTTTATTGATAGCGGAAACGCAAGTCTTGTGATATCAAGGAAGTATTTAATATCTGGATAGATTAATATTTTAACTCAATGCCATAACATGCGGAGAAAGTTGTTCTATCTTGTTGATGGTGTACTAAAATTGTTTTCTCGGATTTGACATCTCTAGTTTAATTATTTGATTTGACGAGTATTTTGCAATTATTTGTTTGATGTGACGAATATTTTTTAGTTAAATCAAGGATTCGGTAGTGACATATGGCATACTTTGTAGTATGTGTTTTAATTTTATTACCGGGTCATTTACCTTTTTTTTTAAATATTTTTTTCAAATTTAACCTACTGCCGTGGATATTGGACAGTTCCCGTACAATGCTACAATGATTCAATAATAAATACTGTGTATTACATATTACTTTTTCCTTTTTTTTATTAGTTAAATGTCTTAAAAGTAAAAAAAATAAAATACTATTAAGATATGATTATACCATTTCTTTAAATATTTACCTAAGCTTTGTTAAAACAATATTATATGTATTTGAATTATAACTGTGTATTATAACCGTGGTTTATATTTTAACTAACTGTTCTGGTTTTAACTACCTAAACGGAACCATTTATATTTTCGAGATAATAATTACTTTTATTTCACTTTTTAATTTATATATATATTATATGCCAAGTTTTTTCTACTACAGAGCGATTTGAAATATTCTATTGCCATTAGACGCTGACACTGATGAACATTTGTCATAGCCCATAGGGAGCATCAACATAGGCATTTTCCCGCGGTGAACCGGGGGAAACAGCCCGTATTGATACACATAATTTACATGAAATGGAAAAAGAGATTAACCAATGCATAAGAAATGTACATAATCTTATGTGTGCCATAAATTGGTTCCAACTCAGTATGTTGCTGTAAAAAAAAAGTAAATAAGCGTACTATATTTATTTTAAAAATTAGTGTAATCAGTAACATCTGTTGTTGCAGCATTGCTTGGATCGAAAAATTCTCCTGGCAAGCGTAACGGTTCTCCGTAAACAAGTTCTGCAGTACTCGCCCTGATGTCCTCTTTATATGCGCTTCGTATTCCAAGTAGCACTAACGGTAAGGCTTCCATCCAGTTATCTGTTGCGATATTAGCAACGACTTGGAATATGTTCCAAATAATTATTATTTAAATTAGATTTAAGGACAACAGAGGCAGTCTCTGGCAGTAGTTTATCATTAAAAGAGACAGTATGTAATACAAATACAATTAATATTCAATCTTGCTCAATAAACTTAGTTCATCAAAACATTCAAGGTATGTGTAGCAAAGAATTAGAAATTGATTTATTTTTGAAAAGCCAAGATATAGATGTACTTTGTATTACTGAGCATTGGCTAAAAGACTATGAAATCATGTTTAATTTTAGTAATCACTATGTAGCACAACCACACCACATCGCAGCGTCAAAATGTAGTCGAGCAGTGGTTACGTGTGAATAGTGTCGCTGCAAGTTTTTGTAGTTGCGTTGTGATTCCGACAATGTCGATGTGGTTGCGTTGTCGCTGCGATGTGGTTACGTCGTATGCTGACATTCAGGGGAGCGGGGGAAGAACGCGGGCGGCGTAAGCGCACTGTCATTGCCTCGACGCAGCGTTGTGTATGCGATGTGGTCGGCCACTAGTTACTCACTACTCTAGTACTCGGTGTCGCTGGTGGATGCGTTGTGGTTGCAAAGTCGTTGCGATTTTGTCGATATCACACAAGTGGTCGATAATGACTGCAAAATGTGGTACGTGTGAATGGTCTTTTTCATTTTCAATACAAAATATGAGCCCGACAACGTGGTGTGGTTATGGTGTGGCTGTGGCCGTCGTGTGGTTGTAGTACGTGTGGTTTGGCCCTTAGTAGTGAATTGATGATGATGCAGATGATACCAATTTTTTTTTAAATAATTCGTAATATTAATGATTGCGTCCAACTTTGTATTAAATGTCTAAAATTCAGGATGAGTATTTTAAATACAGAGTTATCATTCATCCATGGAAAGGCATAATATACCTCCTTTATATAAACGTCGTGTTTAGGCCATATCGCCCGTCAAGATGCAGATGGCACCGGAGTTGCATTCCCCTTGTCTATGCCTTCGTAATTATCTATGTCATCGTTTAAGTCTTTGTGATTGTCTATGTCTCTTCCCTTCTTTGCAAACATGGTGGATTGAATACACGCGTAAAAGTTTTGCTGAGTTTTAATTAATCCCTTCGGCCACAGTTTAGGCCTTGAAAGTAAACTACTACTTGCATTGAATACTGTTCTTAATTTTGTTGAGCGACTGTCGGGTTTTAGTATACCTAAGTGTGGAATATAACAATGTGGGTAATCATGCTGTTTATCAAAATTAGTAATATATTTGCCATGACCTAAGGAAATATATTCATGTATGAATGCTTTATATTGTTCATATAAGAAAGGGTCTTGTTTAAATTTAAATTCAAGTTTAAGAAGATTACTATAAGCTGTATTGAATGAGTTGCCTAGCATATCAAAATAAATGACTGTTTATCAAATTAAATAATTGTATAACTAAATGTGTAGTATAATAAAATGTCTAAAATATATCAGAGTTAGCGACTTTATTTATCTAATTTTACTACGAAAATCTTGTTAAAACCACAGATATAAGCATTCTGGATTCGTGTAAATTAGC
>LUGF01048966.1:74920-90556 GCA_001625245.1 Calycopis cecrops | reverse complement strand
AACTATATAGGTAATATATAACATTTCACACCTGTAATAGATTACAATACTTAGAAAAAACTTTCACGAGCGATTCCGCACGTTCGAAACGATTCTGTTGCTACTATTTTCGATGACTGAAAAAAATAACCATAGAAATACCACAATTGAAGCATATTTCATATACTTACTATGACTTAAGAATGTACGTCTCAACAAATTAATAAAAACACAACGAGGAGACAATATTTCTCTCTCTCTCTACGGGGCAAAAAAATTGAGAGCCACCGTTTTATCTCCAGACGGAATAGACTGTGTGCCAGTTCCGACGTGTGGATGGAGTTTGACGAACGAACCTTATTCTGTCGTTACGCCGGAGCTGTCGACGCCAGAGTCAGAGGACGAGGTACTTTTAGGAATATTACATAGTTAGCTATTACGGAAAAGAAAAAAAGAATCAATTTCTCGACAGTTATTACAATAAAACAACTATTACGAAGTAGACAGCATTACACTTGATAGTTGTTTCGCTCTACATATTTTTTCAAACCGCCCATCTGTTGTTGTTTGTTACGGAGTACACTTTAACAGACAAACTGAGGGCTACTTACTTTGCCATTTCCGACAGTTGAAGTCGGCCATCTTTGTTTGAATCAAACACTTGAAGCTGCGAAGAAACAATTCACAGTTGAAAAATAAGTTATTAATGGGTTAGTTTATAATGGATTTGTTTTGCATGAAATTTACTAATGAGTAGCAAATAAGCTGTAAGTGGTAGTGCCACACTGCATGCTTGCATGCAGCCGAATTGGGTCGGCACGGAGAGGTACCTCTCGCTAACACGAGACAGGCGTAAAGTGACAGATGTGCTCTGTCCTGTTGTGCGGTGTGTCAGTAGCCGGTGGCCTATGGAGGTGGGAGGAGAAAGGAGGGCAGCGCATTCGTATAGTCTCTATGCGGATGTCTACGGGCGGCGATGGTCATGAAAATGGCTCAGATTGCTCGTTTGCTCCCCTATACCATAAAAATAATATCACATATAATAACATAAGTTGACGAAACACTGTCCGCATGAAATTTTTCCTGCCATTTTTCCTAAGCACGATAGAAAAGCAATACACTACTTATTCTTCTTTTGATTATTATTAGATACTCGTCCTTGTAATTAGGGAAATAATGGCTTGGTGTGGCTTTGGAGTGTTCAATACTATTTTTAACTTTTAGCAGTCAAGTTTTTCTATGGCCGAGTCTCATATCTATCCAAATAGGTTATAGAGATGATATTTTACGCCTGTCGTGTCAGAACCGTGTCGGCCCAGCTGCCAGCTGCGTTGCAGCATGGCACTACCGCGCACTAAGTACGCACGACTTCATAAAAGAGGTTCTATGTTCGGCTGCATATTTTATGTTAGTTCTTCAATAACTCCGCCAACTGTGGACCGATTTTGAAAATTTACGGGATCCCTTGGAAGTCTAAGGCAGTCTTCAAATTTTATATGCACATGTGTATTTTTTATATAATTATAAAATAATTTAAAAAAACCTATTTTTTTACATACAGAGCGTAACTGTATTTTTTATTATATTTTTTAAAATTTTCCTATAGTAGATATGTCGAAAAAATAAATTATCGAAAATTGCCTTTAGCGGCAATTTTATATGAACAAGCCACCAGAATACCAGGGTAGGTGACCAGACACTTAAAAGATTCTTGCAAGTGCTAACTCGCTACTATTACAATAGGCATTGCACCTATATACTGGAATAAAGTCCCTCCAATCCAGTCCAAATGATATAAATAGCCTGTCTCTAACGGAGTGTCACTGAGTTGTGACTTCTTCACCTTCCTGACAGTGATTGCGTTCTGTCCCTCAGTAGCGGGTGTACCCCTATAACCTACAACGGGCCGTATCACACTTGCCAACTTGAAATTACGTCTTTGCGGGACGTAATGATTTCAAATGCGGGACAAGGGTTAAAACAGCGGGACACAACCAGTGATGGGCGATTGTTGTAATTGAGTCGTGGGAATAGCGAATGAGCTTTTTTTTTAGGTCGCGGGGCATACTACATACAAAATAATAACTTTGTCAAGAACATCTTAATCTAAATAACATTTTTTTGCGTGGCCTATCATCTGGTCTGCCGGCTATCGGTGGTGGTCGAAAAGCGGGACATAAGCGTCCCGCACACACCCTAAGCGGGACATACAGAATAGGGGCTTACAAGCGGGACGTCCCGCGTAATTCGGGACGGTTGGCAAGCCCAGCCGTATCTAGCGCACCTAATTTTACTTCAAATTTAATCTCCGGTCTTTGGGACTTGGGTAAAACTATACAAAGCACCTGCATAATACATTAATCTTAATGTTCGTGAATAATACGTAACATGTCTGATGTTTAAATAATATCATTTAAGTAATATTTATTACCCTCTATTACTAAACTTTGTCCAAATTAAGTTATTTTTATAGTTAGAGGCAAACGAGCAATCGCAGACATTTTCATGACTACGGACGCTCATAGACATAAAGGCTATACAGATGCGTTGTCTTCCTTCCTCCTCCTCCCTCCATGGGCCACCGGCTACTTACATATCTTAATATGGTAACTGGGTACATACCATGGTGTCCGTATATTCGATTAATTTGTCTTCAGAAACGTCGTTTATTTTTTTCGCCTCCTTCAGCAGGTCCCGTAGGAAATTCTGAAAAAATGGTGCAAAATTTATTACGTATCTAATAAAAAAAGTCTTTAAAAGAATAACATTTGTATCTATACTTAAATTAAATATTGCGATACGGTTGAAAAATGTCTGTCTGTGTTACAAAAGCCCCAATCGTTTATGTAATTACGAGTATGTATAAAAAACCCCAGAAAATATATAATATACAGTCTATACAGAGATTATAATATATGTATATTGTATATCAGAGTATATATAATACTAGATGCGCCCCGCGGTTTCACCCGCGTAAATTTCTATCCCATGGCATCCCGTAGGAACATTTTTTCGGGATAAAAACTATCCTATGTGTTAATCCACGTTACTCTCTATATGTGTGCCAAAGTTCATGAAAATCGGTTGAGCAGTTTTTGCGGGAAGAAGTAACAAACAAACAAACATACAAACTTTCGCATTTATAATATTAATAAGATTCCTAAGATAAGGGACAAAATACTTACAATGCGAAATCACGTTTCGTGCAGTATTTGAGAAGAAGGGTGTATAATGAAAATATCTTTATCGGTTTTTTAGGGTTCCGTACCCAAGGGGTAAAAACGGGACCCTATTACTAAGGCTCCGATGTCCGTCCGTCTGTGCGTCCGTCCGTCCGCCCGTCCGTCCGTCCGTCCGTCCGTCCGTCCGTCCGTCCGTCCGTCCGTCACCAGGCTGTATCTCATGAACTATGATAGTTAGACAGTTGAAATTTTCACAGATGGTGTATTTCTGTTGCCGCTATAACAACAAATACTAAAAAATTAAATAATATGAATATTTAAGGGTAAAACAATAAACGTGATTTTTTTGCTCCCATACAAAAGATAAGCTCCCGTTTTCGTAATAATGGTACTTCGAATGGTCGTGCGCGAGTCCGACTCGCACTTGGCCGGTTTTTTTTATTTTGCGTTTTTCGAGACGATGCGCATGTCTTTGGATCATACACATGTATCAATGGACGCGTCTGTTCTATCTCTGCAACTACGGCAATAAGAAGTGGTGTAACCTTCAGCTCGTCCGCCTCGATGTAGCCGCTGCCGTCGGTGTCGTACTCCCGCCAGATCTGTAACGGACATCGATCACCTGCTGAACATCTCCACACGCCGCACACACGCTCCTTGTAACATCGGCCGACAGCTAGTAAGAGGTAGTGCCACACTGCATGCTTGCATGCAGCCGAATTGGGCCGGCACGACCGGGGAGGTACCTCTCGCTTACACGAGACCGGCGAGAAGTGACAGCTGTGCTGTCGCGTTTCGTGCGGTGTGTAAGTAGCCGGTGGCCCATGGAGGTGGGAGGAAAAAGCGGGGCAGCGCATATGTATATTCTCTATGCACATGTCTATTGGCGTTGGTAGTCATGAAAATGGCTACAACTGCTCGTTTGCCCCCCTATACCATAAAAAAAAAAGTATACACGACAGTCATAGTAGCGGCGATTTAGACGCTTTGGAAGCTGAATGCAGCGACCAGATGATCTTCAGGGCACACTTAAACGCCTACCGTGGCAATTTATGGCCGCCGCACACTTATCATGTCGGAAAGGGATCGTAACAGTATCACCTCGAGCCGGTCAGTATTCTTTGTATGAAACTTCATACTGAAACGCACACTAATGGGAAACGTAACGCAGTTGTATCGTCTTCGCTTTTCTAGGCGGGGCGTTTACGATCCCTATGTGAGTTGATAAGTGTACGGTGGCAATTAGTCGCAAAATGACGAGTGTTCCGTATCGAGGATTGGAGCAGTCGCTAAATCGCGCGATTCCGATACCGCGAATGAACGCAGAGTCGCTTAGTCGTATGCAGCACCAATGCAGTCGCAAAATCGCCGCTCGCCGATGCTAAAAGTAGCATGTGTGCTGTCACCCTTAATTTCTCTAAACAAACCGCACACTACACGCTCAGCTCCGAACCCGCTGCTCTTGACACTCGAGCATTAGCTCGGCGCCGGGGCGTTGAGCTCGCATTGTGCAGACGCCGGGATGTTGCACTCTATAAACGCCCCTGACAGGTGCACGTAAGGGCTTTTGTGCTGTTCAAATATGGGTTCAATGCTGCATTTAAACGTATCTATATTTTGTGTTCATTATCTTTTAGTGTTGGATAAATTGTTAGTGTTGAATACAATGTTGGGAAAAATAAATCTTTTTAATTCAATCCTAAGTCAAATCCTAATATGATGAAATTTATACACAATTATACTCGAGTTTGCCTTAAATTAATCAATTGTATACAATTGATGATTAATTAAAGGCAAAGTCAAGTATTACTAAGGTACTTACTTAATCTTGATTGGTCGCTTCAATGGTAATCGAAAAAAAACTGTGTAAATACCTTCCTGAAGAAGTAGAGGCCGATAACGATGAAGATAAATTATAGAATTTTTATGAGAAGTTGGCAAATAAATGAGATTTTCGTAAAATATGACGATCTTAAATGCGCATTTTCATGGCCGCTGATTTTCATAGATTGGGTTCAATCAAAAAGTTATGGGTAACCGAGCAGACATAGACCCTATTTGCTCGATCAGCCATAACTTTTTGATTATTTTACCGTATCCTTCAGGTTATAATTAATAAAAAACATATGAAATATATTCCGTTGTCTAGTAGCCGTAACACAAGTCCTTACTGTACTTAGCACGGGGCTAGGCTAACGTGGTGTGTAAAGTCCACATATATATATATTTATTTATTTATTATTTATTTAATAATAACTATTTTTTTAAGTAAAACCTGAATAAAGCTTACCTTCATAAACTCCACGCTGGACTCCAACGGGTTGTCGAACCTGAAGAGGAGGAGGAAGTTCTCTTCCATCGGCAGCAGCTGTGCGAGCTGTGGAATATCAATCAATTTAGTAAGAGGTAGTGCCACGCTGCATGTATGCATGTAGACGAAATGGGCCGGCACGACCGGGGAGTATCCTCTCGCTTACACGAGACCGGCGCGGCGTAAAGTAACAGCTGTGCTGCGTTTCGTGCGGTGTGTAAGTAGCCGGTGCCCCTGGAGGGAGAAGGAGAAAGGAGGGCAACGCATCAGTATAGCCACTATGCGGATGTCTATGCGCGTCGGTAGCTATGAAAATGGCTCCGACTGCTCGTTTGCCCCCCTATACCATAAAAAAAAAAAATTGTTGTTAGCAACAAAAAACATGAAAAGTTGAACGGGGAACAAATTTAGCCTTATCTCAGTCGTGCACGAGCGACTGAGTCTTAGCTGGCGCTTACTGAGGATCGTCTCCAGGCGATAGCGGGATTTGCACTGAACTCGCTACCAACAAATTTATGAGGCTTACGTGCGGCTCCAGCTTGTGCAGTCAATGTATTTGAAAATAGAATTAGCTCAGGTCCGCTGAGGTCACTAAATGTCATGCTGATATTGATTCAGTTTATTTCTAAATATAAACTAATACATATAGACTTAAAGAGGTCATGTCATGAATATTAATTAGGATAAAATTTGTTAGCTCTATGTACTAGCTAGCAAGATTTTACGAATAATCCTGTATACCTATATAAAAATCTTTATTGTGATATAAATCATTCGAACATGAAATTTTGTCCATATTTATAATAATTTTCATTTATATTTTAAGTCAACATTAATAATTTATTAATAAATTAATAACTGTGCATGTAAGTATTTAAGCATTAAAGCTAAATAAATATTCATCAAAAAGCTTTAATTCGCTTGAAAGCTTTTATTACTTAATGTTGTCTGCTGGAAAAGCTGCTCCATACAATCCTTGTATACTTTTAATTAACAGATATGTTCTAAGACCTGTAGTAATTGTTTTATGAGCACGCTTTATTTTGGTTTTTATACAAAGAACAGAGATTAAATCTTCAGGAAGATTCTAAATCATTTTAACACGTAAAAGTTTCCTTATTTGTGTCTCTAGGATAGAGTGCGACTACAATGAAAGCTCATCAAAATCAATGAAGAGAGATCGACGGAAAGTCTGTTTAAGTCTTGTTTAGTTGATTAGAAGAGAATAAGACAAGTGGAAAGCCATTCGATAATAGAAGATTTATTTATTTATTTATTTAATCATTTATGCACACTAAAAATATACATAATAAACTTATTATCTAAAATGCTGGCACAAAGGTACTACTTATTCCATCATTTTGGAATTTCTTCCAGTAGTCCTACTACAGGAAAACCTGGTGGTGATTAGCAAAGATAGATGTTGATTGTTACCTCACGAATGTCGATTTTCCCGTCCTGGTTGTCGTCGTAGGCTTCCATGAAACACGCCTTGAGTTCCACCAACATCTCATCCGACACCGCCTGTGATAATAAAAAAAATGTTCCATAAATTAATGGCGCCAATAGAAGAATTTCATCGGTCAATGTTATAGAGTCGCAAACGTAGAAAGACGTAATAATTTTTGCCGGCTGCTTCGTACGCTTGCAATGAGGAACTGTTGTAAGCTAATAATTAGCTTAGAAATAAGATGCATTTTAATTCTAAATAAACGTGTATTTTTTTTAAATTTAGAAACATAAGATCTTATTAACATATGATATGATTCATTATGTAAGTGAGCAACTAAATAACAATTCTTAGAAATTCAACCTCTAAGGGGTCGATATTTTGGGATCGACATTTATTAACCATGATTATGACGCGGCGCGAGTGTAACGGAGACGTAAAACTGGTATTTCATATAACACCTATTTTTTTAGATGATTTCAAAGTTCTTGAAAAAGTATTTAAGGCTGCATAGATAATTGATATTATCACCAAACTATACCAAAATACATTTTTAATAGCAACGTATAAATTTATTTCAAAACTATACATTTCTTTAAAAGAATTACGACCAAGCCTCGCACTTGACAGATTAAAAATATGTTTTTAAAACATATTTCAGGATCCAGCGACAATTGCGCCGTACGCCATTGTTGTTCGCAGATAACATTTCAATAGAATGCAATTCCGAAAACTCCACCGCCTGTCGCCGCCGCTGAAAAGTTTAAATATTACGTGCTCCCTAAACTTTTTAGAGCTCCATCGTATACATTTTTGAATGTACGCTATTTTGTAACGGTTTTTAGTTTGAAAATAGAATTCAGAATGTTGGAACATAATTTAAGTTTTTAAAGCAGGTCGGTTGTGTTTGTTGCCACTGGCTAACAACACTGTTATAACTAAATAGACACAGTGAAATGAATATTCAATGTCGAACATAATAGGAAGCTTGTGTAAGTTTGTAGTTCTTTTAAGGCCGGTAGGCGTTACCATATTTTCGAAGGTGTAGATAATGCTGTAATAATGAAATATTGAGACTTATCCACCAGCCAAGCCAAGTGAATGTGTTATTACTCATAGGGTGAAATATCGGACATGTAGGTTGCATTGTTTGTGACAATGATAACACTTACGTGATCCCAGCCGAATGTTGGCTACAGCAGTGCCTCTTTAGAGACCAGCAAACTCTCTCTGATCCGGCAGTCCGAAACGACTGAAGTTAAATCAGGTGCGAGAAGAGAATGCTATTGACATTATGGCTGAGTATATTATATTATTATTATCACTGAACGACGTTTGTCCAGCAACGAAAATGGTCGGATGTTGGACGAGTGTTCTTTGATTTGTAAAAGGCCGGACGATTTAGTTGGCCAGCAGTCCGTACGTTTGCGGTTTCTCAAGAAAATGATACTGAGTATGTTCTTTTTTATCATAGATATCTTTTTACCTCCCGCTCCATGGGCCACCTGAAACACACGGCATCCGACGCGACAGCACAGCTGTCACTGCGCTTGGCAGGCAACGTGTAAGCGAGAGGTACCTCCCCGGATTCCACAATGCAGCATGGCACTACCTCTTACTCCTACAAAACACGTTTAGTAAAATACTTGGTATGTTCTATATAAATAGAATAAAAGATAGCAAGCCTCAACCATTTGATTTACATACAGTGTACATTGTATAAATCAAGAGGCTCAACGTAATCGCGACATGTACTGCACAATACGCGAGCACGTGCCAGCATGTGCCAGGCCGCTGGCAGCTCGCCAGCGCCAGCAGGCACTGCAACACTTACATAACAACAGCACAGTTGTCTAACGTCCGACTGCCAACTGTTGTGTTTGACACTAACAAATTAGCACTCATTGATCACCGACTGCGGCATGTTGATCATTATCATCATCAGTCTTTGCAGGAGGTAGTGCCACACTGCGTGGTTGCGTGCAGCCGAATTGGGCCGGCACGACCGGGGAGGTACCTCACAGCACAGCTGTCACGTTTCGTGCGGTGTGTAAGTAGCGGGTGGCCCGTGGAGGAGGAAGGAGAAAGGAGCAGCGCATCTGTATAGCCTCTATGAGTATGGCTATGGGCGTTCGGTAGTCATGGAAAAAAAAGTAAAATAAAATATACAACATAATTAATGGGAAATATTAATTAACCTACTTAAAGACTCTTTGATTAATAAAAGCTCGTCGTTAGTAACGTACTCTGTTTTATTTTATAAAGCGCGGCTTGTAAAGTGAACAATATAAAAGCTATCATGTCCGATGCCTGCGAGTTGGCTCCGAGCCAGCTCAGAAGCCGCGTGTGTGGCTCTTTATTGGATTTCAACTATTAATTCGCATGATTGATGGCCTTTTCATTATCATTCTACCCTCCATGTTTGTTAAATATTAGGGTTGCCAATATCCCAGTTTTGTAATTTCTTAGTAAATTTTTCGCTACCCTGCAGCAACTGATAATCAGTTTATTTCTTGAATGACGTACTAGTCTTACACGCACATATTTTGTGAGGGACAGTGCTATTGCTGTATTGCACTATGTCTAGCGGATGTCACTTTACGCCGGTCTCCTGTAAGCGAGAGGTACCTCCCCGTTCGTGGCGTCCCAATTCAGCTGCAGCACACAGTGTGACACTACTTCTTACTAAAACTAATTAAACTTAATATTTAACAACACAAAGAAAATACCGTTTTTATTGAAATCGATCGCAACATTTTTGTTATTTATCGGTTACACGGAGTGTGTATTTACATACTGATAGCGGTACCGAGTAGGTTCCGATAGGGAGTGTGGGAGTCGTGAGTACCGAATACCCAAAATAAATCTCGCGGGTGCCATCGGCGTTTACAGAACTGTCAGGGACAGGGCTCAAAGTGCCAAAGTAATTAACAACATTTCACAGGTACATGTAAACACAAAGCCCGAATGCGTATATTGAAAACTAAATACCGGCCAAGTGCGAGATGGACTCGCGCACGAAGGGTTCTGTACCATCATAAAGTAAGGGTCAATTCACACCAAAAGCGCGGCGAAGCGCAGCCAAGCGCAGCGAAGCGGAGCGCATTTTCAGTGTCATATAAATTTAAACTTTATTTTCATTACTGCAGTACTTATTATCGAACTCTCGCGACTTCCGCGCGGATTCCAGCGAATCCTCGCGCAGTCGCTCGAATCCGCGCGACTCGTTCGAGTTTCTCATGCGATAATAAGTATTATAGTAATTATTATAAAGTTGAAATTCATATGACACATAAACTGCGCTTCGTTTCGCTGCGCTTCGCCGCGCTTTTGGTGTGAATTGACCCTAAAAATTGCCTAAAAAACACGTTTATTGTATGGGGAACCCCCTAATATTTTAATTCTTTTAATTTTTGTTGTTATAGCGGCAACGGAAATACGTAATTTGTGAAAATTTCAGCTTTCTAGCTATCACGGTTTTAAAGATCCAGCCATAGTAATAGGGTTTCGTTTTTACCTTTTAGGTACGGAACCCTAAAAAGAAACAAGACTAGTTAGATGCCGCTTCTACAAACTGGCTCCATTATTTATTATCAACATTATTGCCAAGATTCTGAACGTGTCCTGACTCTATAAGCGGCTACTGAATGACCTTTTCTTTTACTTTTTAAATATAATAAGCAATCCATTCTTCGTTTTAAAATGAATTCTTTTTTATATTATTACGAGCTACCGCCCGCATCTTCGCCCGCGTGAACTTCGGACTTGGAAGAGGTTCTCAATTCTTCGGAATGTTTTTTAATGTTTGGTGGTATGCAGGTGGTCCCATTGCCTGGTCGCCGTCTGATGGTAGAATCCTGGCGAAATTGAAAGATTATAGGCATCTCCAGGAATGAACGCTGGTGCTGGCTCGCCGAGCTGTTGATGACTTCTAACGACGACATCTCAAAAACTATTCATCTGATTGATATAGTTTAAAAGGCAATTTTAATCTACATTTAAAGCCTAAGCTAACTAACATATTTAATTTGATACGGATTAATACTGAAAAAAAGATAAGTAATAGCTTTGAAAATAACGTAATGTTTGTAATTAAAAATTTGAACATAAAAGCGGTTATAGTAACTCAACCGTAAGAGATAGAGATATGCTATCGCGGATTTTTTTGTAGCATTTTTAAAGATTTTGATTCACTGGTACACTACTCAACTGTATCCTTGCTAGTTTACGCGGCGCTCGAGTGGAAAGCTCCCAGTTTTAACTCCTTATTTTACATAATTATCATCATTATTTACATCAAAACGTACTAAATTATATAGTTAAACCTTCCTAAAAAATAAATCTTTCTATCATTGAAAACCGTATAAAAATCCGTTCGGCAGTTTTTGAGTTTATAGCGTTCAGACAGACAAAAAGACGCGGCCAAGGACTTCCTTTAATAATATATTAAATAGATCAGGTACCTATTACGTACGTCTCTTTACTCTGTGCCTAAGGTTCCTAATATCGAATGACAAAAAATCCACCTACTTAAAAAAACATTTCAATGTTGGGCACTTTATTGTGTTGGTCTTGGGGTTCATTGTGAGGAAAAGGTAAGGATTGATAATGATGATGGATGTCTTCAATTCTACTTTCCTAAGATACCGCAGTTGGCATCTTTCATGAAGCCTAACGAAGGCCGTATTTCCTGATGTCGCGACTCGCACGTGCGGCCGCATATTCCATAAATAAACAGGAGAAATCATCAAGAGAAGCAGGAAATAGGTTGTCCTGGTGTTCATTGGAAGGAGGCTATGTGCAGCAGTGAATCGGTGGCTAATAATGATGAAGGTCTCCAATTTACTTTCCCAACATGAAGGCAATATTCAAATATCTTTCCTGAAGGCTAATAAAGGCCGTAACTCACGTCCGATGTCGCCGCGCACTTATGGCCGCATATTTCATAAATAAACATAGGAGAAATCATCAAGAGAAGCAGGAAATAGGTTGTCCTGGTGTTCATTAGAAGGAGGCTATGTGCGGCAGTGGACCGGTGGCTCATAATGATGAAGGTCTCCAATTTACTTTCCCAACATGAAGGCAATATTCAAATATCTTTCCTGAAGGCTAACAAAGGCCGTAACTCACGTCCGATGTCGCCGCGCACTCCTGCCGCATATTTCATAAATAAACATAGGAGAAATCATCAAGAGAAGCAGGAAATAGGTTGTCCTGGTGTTCATTAGAAGGAGGCTATGTGCGGCAGTGGACTGGTGGCTCATAATGATTAAGGTCTCCAATTTACTTTCCTAACATGCTGGCAATTTATATATATGTCACCGTAAGATTGTAAAAACCGTAAGATTACAAAATAACTCGGAAAATTGTAAACTGAAAATTTTACAGTTTGCTCCGGGAACATTATAAACTAACGAAAAATAATGTGTTAAATTGTAAATGATTTGTACAGTTCACAATTTTCCGATAGTTTACAATCTTCCGAGTTATTTTGTAATCTTACGGTTTTTACAATCTTACGGTGACATATATAAAACTCAAACGTGACATAGCCATCTATCAACGCACAGCCCAAACCACTGGACGGATCAAGCTGAAATTTGGCATCCAGGTAGATGTTACGACGTAGGCATTCGCTAAGAAATAATTTTTAGAAATTCAACCCCTAAGGGAGTGAAATAGGGTGTTGAAGTTTATATGGATTTCGCGGTTGAAACCGCGGGGCACAGCTAGTATTCAAATATCTTTCCTGAAGGCTAACAAAGGCCGTAACTCACGTCGATGTCTCCGCGCACTCCTGCCGCATATTTCATAAATAAACATCGCGAACGGCTCACGGCTGTTCTTGTTTACCCGCGGCCGAACAGATTGGCAATTGTTGGAGCTCACCCGCCTGGAATGTCATTTAGATGCGAAACACGAAACAGACTCATCACCACGCCGTTGAAACGTTTCTTTGATCAGTAATCGAGGCGAGAATACGACGTGACTTATTGCTTGTATAGTGAGATGTATCTCACTTAACTGTAGATTTGATATATAAACGACACCGGCTTAAAGTGACGGCTGTTTCGTGCAGTTTGTAAGTAACCGGTGGCCCATATAGGGAGAAGGATGGCTACACATCTGTATAACCTCTGTGCGGATGTCTACGGGCGTTGGTTGTAATGAAAATGGTTCCAACTGCTCGTTTTCCCCCTTATACTATAAAAAAAATATGTTTCAGTATATAGTATCTATATATCGCACATATGTTTTTTGTAACTAGTTATTGAAAATAAATAGGTAGTGCGTCTACCATAATCTGCATTTTTTTCTTGCTAAAAATAGAATTTTGACAAACACTGAAACAGCTGTTTATATATTTTTTAACGGTAGCTTATATTGTCTTGATTTTCTAAATTCATTAATGATGGATATTTAAACAGACGTTCAACCAGCCAAGGTGGCCAACATTCTGAAAAATATTTTCCTAATGGATGTCTAAATCTTAAAAATATTTTCATCAGTATCTTGATCTGCCAGTCAGGTCAGGATGATCTACTTCATATTTATAGATAACTAGTTATGGCCCGCGATTTCCCCCCTAAAATCTATAACCAAAAGAATACCAAAGGAAATTTTCGGAATGACAAGTATTTTTTATGATACGCCAAATTGACATATCTGAGAGAATGTCACCAAATCCGTTTAGCAACTTTTGTGTGAAAGAGTAACAAACTTTTGTAATTATTGTATTACTAGGATTAGTAGGATAGTGGGATATCAGTGATAGCACCGGTGCTGCAATTGTCACCACATTTGTAATCTTAATAACTATAATAGGATAGTGATCTATTGTGTACTAATTAATTGTGATAACATTTAATCAGAACATAATAGATGACTATCAGATAAAAGTCGTGGCCGATAAGGTGCGGGTTCAATTAAAGGTGTACTTGAGGATTGTTTAGCGAGTTCAATAACATATCCATCAACAGTCGATCAGTAGGTACGTGCAGACCAGCTGTTTCTTTTGTTCTTTACTTGTGATTGATAGGCGGAGCCTCAATGTGCGAGTGGAACGAGTGATGAAAAGGTTTTTGTGAGTGGCATGTGCCATGATTGGTTTCCAAAGAATAATAATTATTATACACTAGCTTTACTAGAGTTTATTCATTATGAAACGATTTAAGATCTACTACAATCGGTATGAAAAAAATCACGTATAAAAAAGGAGTGAAGTCGGGTGAAAAAGAGATCGAATGAGCAAACATTACTACAGGGTTATGCTACACCGCGCTAAAGTCACTTACGTGTATTTCACTTTTTTTACTTCAGAATGTTGAGAATGAATTTTCAGAATGTTTGTTGAAGTAAACACCAGTCTCGTGTTGGAGCTTCTTGCGTCTTCCACGAGGTGGAAGACGCGATGAACAGGAGTGCCGAAAGCGCCACGCGCGCCTTATGAGTCTCCCTCTACTGGGGTCATGGGTCAGGATGAGAATCTAAGCCGAGCATACGCCCATACATACTTCGTGGAGGAGTTCGTCTCTAATGCTAGTCGTCGAGGTGGATTGACGCTGATAGATCAGAGCATTTCAGTATAGGCGGCCGATGACAACCGCGGGGTTGTTGTAGGCATCTAGTTCATTCGCGGGTCCCACACACCCGTCGGACCCTAACCGGTCAGGTGGCGGTGTGAAATGCATTTCCCCGAATTAAAAAATGTTGTTACTAGCTTTTGCCCAGGACTTCGCACCTAAGAAATATTTCAAACACGCCTGATGGCCTCACCTACTCGAAGACTCATTAACCTACAAACTTAACATCTAATTATAATTAGTTTAAATGAGTTCAAAAGATTTTTCTTCAATCATGACGTCTGTAGTTTCTCACACCGAACTGTCACTGTCTATTTGGCCAAATGCTACGGCATGAAGCAGATGCCAGCTGACGTAAAAAACAAGATGCTATTTGTGTCTAAAACGTTTGAAGTTAAGTGTCAATGTATGTATATGTCGCAGTCGTATTGTATAAACCGCCGTATTACATTACGGCTAGCCATTTAGAAAAACAGGGCCGTTTTGTAATGCGGCGGGTCAACGAATAGCCGGATTGTCGTTGAGAAACGTTCTACAATATGGCGGCTCACGTTTAGCCTCATTGTGCTAATCCATTGGACTCGCTCGCTTCGTTCGCTCGTTGTGCATAAACATAGTCTGAAATAACCTAACCCATCCAAGTATGATTCTAAAAATCACACTTTGGCTATTAACACCCTTAAGCCTCCCACACTCACGAATACTCACGAATGCTCGATTTCAGGTCATTTGTGAAAAAAATACGGCGAACACTTTCTAGCGGAGTTTGACCTAGCCGTATTCGATCCGGCTAATCGTTGACCCGCCGCATTACAAAACGGCCCTGTTTTTCTAAATGGCTAGCCGTAATGTAATACGGCGGCTTATACAATCCGACTCCGAAATATAGCGACAAAAATAGCAACAACCATCATCAATGAACCGTCTATATCTTTTTTTTATATATAGCATAGAGGGGCAAACGAGCAGTGGGAGCCATTTTCATGACCACCGCCTCCCATAGACATTCGCATAGAGGCTATACAGATGCGCTGCCCTCCTTTCTCCTCCCACCTACATGGGCCACCGGCTACTTACACACCGCACGAAACGCGACAGCATAGCTGTCACTTTACGCCGGTCTCGTGTAGG
>LUGF01048966.1:43009-57206 GCA_001625245.1 Calycopis cecrops | reverse complement strand
ATATTATTCCCACTAACCTACATCCGGTTTGGAAAACGAGCGATTGTAATTTATGTTGTTACAAGAATTCGAACGTTTGAGGTAAGATCTAGAATGATAAGAACAAATTATTTGAATTATACGAAAAACAAAGTGAGTCTGACTTGATAATCTACAGGTATAAAAGTTCGTTGAAAAAAAGAGAGATGGCGCTAAGGGCGTTTCTGCACCAACGAGGAATTCTCGTTCTATAATATAATCAGAATAATCAGTATAATAAGAATTGCGGAAACGGCTCGTACGAATTTCATGGATTTTTTGCTCCGCGCATACAAAATTTCATATCTTCTTTGTTTCGGGAAAGTTAAATAGATCTACCTATCTAATGTCGTTTTATCCCTGTTTACGAGAAATTCCAAAAAATCTTTTGTAGTACCGGCGAAACATAACTTCGTGTTCTACTAATTCTAGGAAGCTGTACTTTGCCAACACCTGTATGAGTTAGCTCAGGCCTTCTATTTTGCGTAAAAAACTATTATATGTTCTCAACGCTAGATGCATATATCGCTTGTTCCATGGTCACCTTGCACTTACGGCTCAACGGCGGAACGTGAAACAGAGTCTTCCTCATACGTTTTTCGTGCGTGCAGCCGGCCTTCATTCATTTATAAGACGTCATCACGTCAAAAAGCTATAAATATACCAATCAAAGCTCGGCCATTCCGATATTCTCTAAGTCTAATCGTAATTTATTAATAATTTTAGTATTTTAACTATCATGTGACGAATGATTTTTCGTATACGGGCTACAATCACATTTTTTACGCTTTGATTAGGGAAGGAAATTGGAATTACTTCCTACTCCTCCTACTTTCTTCTGATTAAATTCGTTGCGGGTCCCAAGACAGATTTAGCTTTTCCCTCGGGCTCCCTGCGATCATATCAAAGGGTCAAGTGTGGTTGCCGCTGTCGATCCTGGCGACACAGGAGTAGCAGCGGTGGGAACGAGTAGTGGGCCAAAGCCCGATAACAAAAAAAACGAGCTACATCACAAATAACGCCCACGTGCTGATGATGGTGATGACTATCTAAATGGCTCCCAATCAGTAGCGCCGCCTGCCGTCGCGTCGCGTGACCCGCACGGTTAGTCGTCTATGATACAAATAGATCTGGGGTGAAATATAATTTGTGCGTGTGTTGTACAAACATTCGTTTTTATAGATCCTTTCTATATTCCCAGGTCATATGTAACGTTTAGTGTTTTTTGTATATTATTTTTAGTAATAATTTTAATAATTAAAATAGGAACTCATCCTTTTCAAACTAAATAACTTATGAATTTAATGTTTCAAAGATTAAGACAATTATTTGAAATGCATTAAGTAGTATCTACTTAATGCATTAATCTACTTATTGGTCTAAATCTTGGGAATACATTTTGCGGGTCCACCTCAAAATAGCAGTGAGTTTCTACGACATCAAAGGCTTCACTATTCTGGTTTCGATAAATGTCCATCGAAGGCGTTTGCTGGCTGGCGCTGCTCAGGCAGTAAATCGATCTCGCCAGCGACTGTCTGCGGAAATTACTCTGCTAATAGCATTAATTATCCCGCGAGGCGGTCTATCATTACATTTACTGTCTGAATTACTGCACTCTGTGTATAAAATTATAATAAACTATCTATGAACTTATCACATCGCGCTAGCCTAGCCCCCGGTAAGTACCGTCAGAATTTATGTTATAAGTATTTCTCAACATATTTCGTATTGTTTATAAATTTAAGCAACTTAATATATTTAATATTTTATTATTATAGAATTACATATAATACACAAATCACTCTTCATGACCAGTAGTACAATTCTGTAAAAATCAAATTCGATATCGAGTCTCACTTAGGTGACCGCACTCACTTCGAAAGCGAATTCACTTGGCCACAAGTGAATTCGAGATCGCGGGTGAAGTGATCGTCGAAATATTCGGGAAATAACCTACTGAATACCAATTGTAAGACAATAATATCAAAATCTCACTTTCGATAGTTCATCTCACCGCCACACTCACTTCTGTGGTGCTA
Source organism: Calycopis cecrops (assembly GCA_001625245.1). Lineage (NCBI taxonomy): Eukaryota > Metazoa > Arthropoda > Insecta > Lepidoptera > Lycaenidae > Calycopis > Calycopis cecrops. The sequence goes on along the minus strand of LUGF01048966.1, from coordinate 55,149 downwards.
GAGGCGCGATCGAGTTTTACAGAATATCATTTCATGTTCTCATCGCGGATTCTGCTTTCGAGTTGTGAAATGACATTTACAGAATAGCACTGCTGGGCGGGATTCGAACCTGTGGCCTCTGGCGTGAGGTGGGCGGCACACACATTTGCATTACTGCCTGTGACTGCGTTAACAATCGGTCGTCATTAGATGCCTAAAATTATGTGTATTGTTAATACATTCAACAGTGTTCCTGATCAAAATTATAAATGGACAAGCGGACGGTAAAACGTCCCCAATTATGCGTGGAAATGCTGAGTATATTCAATCAAATCTGTTATAATGGGAGACCAGTCCGACACGGTCAAAAACAGAGGGCATCGTCTGTGTAATCGCTGGTTCAACATCCGGATCAGACTGAACTGTTGGTTTTTTTTTTATTTTTGTGGTATAGGGGGGCAAACGAGTAGTCGCAGCCATTTTTATGACTACCGACGCCCATATACATCAGATGCGCTGCCCTCCTTTCTCCTCTCACGTTCATGGACCGGTTACTTACAGTGGCACTACCTCTTGCTAAATACACTTACAGGACGGCCCGGACACGGGAAGACGGGAATGTGAGTCATGTCTCCGGCTGAAATACTTGCCACTAGATTAACAACTTTTACTCGCAGTTTCGCTCACGCATGATAATAAAAAACCGACCAAGTGCGAGTCGGACTCGCGTACGAAGGGTTCCGTACCATTATCTACGAAAACGGGAGCTTATCTTTTGTATGGGAGCAAAAAAATCACGTTTATTGTATTGGGCCCCCCTTAAATATTATTTAATTTTTTAGTATTTGTTGTTATAGCGGCAACAGAAAAATCTGTGAAAATTTCAACTGTCTAACTATCATAGTTCATGAGATACAGCCTTGTGACAGACGGACAGACGGACATCGGAGCCTTAGTAATAGGGTCCCGTTTTTACCCTTTGGGTACGGAACCCTAAAAATAGATACGCTAAAAATGTGTGTAGCATGATGATCGGTTGAGTAGTTTTGGCCTGAAAGTCTAACAAACAAATCTACATTCAAATTTATAATATTAGTGCGGATAAGATAATAATGTTATAATTTACACATATTATAAATTATATAAAATTAAAAGAATTTTCTTATAATAATGATGATGGTGAAAGCAATAACTATTTATTGCAAACGCGCAGAACGTAATAGATATGCTATATGATATCCGGTTACATTGTCCGAGCTCTCATGGAGGCTTGCCAGTAAAGGGAAACATTTGTGCACAAGTGTACACGTAGACGCTCTCAATTCCCTAGTTCTCTAATTCCGCTGGGACCACACAATCAGATGGAAAAGTACTTTACATGCTTGCCGAGGCACACGTATGCAATACCACAAACTTCGTAACTCTGGACCGCCACGACAAAATAAAGACTATTCGGAGAACAAATCCTAAGCTTTTAATGAATTATTATTTACTATTTCCTACTCGTCTATGATTACCATTTATCATTCTACATCGAATATCTCTTATCCGCCAGTTAGTCAGTTAGGTACTTTTACAGTAATTCTAGCCGGTATATTACGACAAAACTTAGAGTCAGTTATAGAGTCAGACACAAAAAAACTGTGAAAACTGATTCCAATTATATTTTTCATAATGATGCCTAGTGCGCGGCGCACACATGCACAATGAAAAATTGAAAAAGGGATAATTTGGACTTCTATGTACCCTATAAAGGTCCCTGATACATTTTTGAATATCTCCTATCTACAGATATACCCCAGTTACAATTTTATTATAGGAACAGACGTGTTTATGTTCTGCTCCCCAAGGACTCGAGAACGGAACGAACTTAATAGCATTTTCCGGCAATATTGAGATTAGCCCAGGGGGCGATCCTGTGAAATTAACGATCGGATTAACAGAATAATTTTTGGCCCGGTGAAGCTCAAGCGAGTATAAGCTATAATCGAATAAAATTAAGAAAATGTCTTATGTTTTATCTTTTATTTTTTTGTAGGAATAATATTATAGTAGTAACCGGTATTATCAATAGTAAATACGACATTTAACATTCGGCAAAGATCATCTAAGTAGCATAAGATATTAGACCAAAATTATGCTTTTAAAAAGATAGTATTAAATAGTGGGTGAAATAACTCCTTAAAATATTTTATAAGTTCGAAAAATAAGAGGTTAGATAAAGATTTGTTACAATGCGTTATACAATATTTCCCTAGATATGCCAACATTATTAGTAAAATATATAGCAGTTACAATACAACTTAGTTTGAAATAAGCTCAAACTTCAGTCGTGTCAGGGTATATGTATTCTGTGGTCGTGTCTGAATCTCGTGTAGGTTTCAAACAAACACTGACATTTTGAGCTGATCTCATTTTCTTTGATGCTAGAACCAGAATAGTGTTCTTGGATGATTTAGGCTACGGTAGCAAAACTCTATAGATAATAAACAATTATGAAGTAATATAATGTAGTTATAATGACTCAATTATCTTATCACGATATTACCTTAATTTATAAATTACACGTCAATTCGATTTGTCCGGTATTGTACAAGGGGCGTAAATGGCAAGACACATGCAAGACACCTAGAAAATTCTGTGCTCTTTGAAGTACACGGGGTAACACTCAACAACCTTATCATCAAACCGCTGCTGTGAAATTCCCCTTCGTCCATGTTCGTAACTATAGTTTCATAACCAGTTGCAAAAAAAGATTTTTCTTTCGCTGTTTCGTAGCTAGTTATGAGAGAAGAATTATTTTTCCTTTTTCGTAGATCGATTATTTTTCCATTTTCGTAACTCTAATGACACTTCAATTAGTCGAGACAAACTCGAGACGTTATTACTTCACACAATTTAAACTTATAACAATTATTTTAATTTCAAAATAAAAAAATTAACTAAACGTGACTTGTGAACTTAATGTAATAATTTCTTCGCGATATTGAACTTGAGTGTGTTGCCGTTTTCTAATATAATTATTAGAATGAGAATATTGATTACTTTTAACCCTGAAATTGAGTTACATGCAATATTAACAGTAACCTTGGTCAGAACACAACGGACCTTTTACTTGTGAATTTAAACACGCATAAGAATTACTGCTTCGGGTAAACGTCAATGGTATCGTTGAAATCTTAAAAAAATGAGTAATTGTTTTTAGGGTTCCGTAGCCAAAATGGCAAAAAACCGAAAGGAAAGATAGACGCTACCAAAGTGGAAAAATGAGTGTCCCCCCCCTCTAACTTTTAAAATAAGAGAGTGAGAAATCTAAAAAATATATATGCTGTAGATCTCAATGAAAACTATCAACGAAAATTGGTTTGAGCGAGAGATCATTATTAGTTTTTTTTTTAAATAATACATGTTCAAAAAACGCAAATACAACTTTGTCGTTCATACAAACGCTATGAAAAACCAAGTTATTTTAGTTTCTGATAACCAATGTCTTACATTGTTACTGAACGGTGCGGATCCGACTCGCACTTGGCCGGTTTTTTTTTATCATGTGCGTGTCGGTAGGTACGGTAGAGAGTAACAGAGAGAGGGGACTAGTGAAATTGGCAAATATTAAGATTATAATTTAGGTGTGCAGAAAGTTTTATACGAATAGATGTTCCTGTATAGCTTACGTGTTTTCAGGTTGAACTAGGTTCCCCCTGAAGCTGACCTTGCCGTCGGAGCTTGCGTGTCTCTGTGAGCCCTAAGGCTATGTCAGACAGGGCTACTAAAACCTTACAGGCTTAGGGGAGAGGGTAGACAGGCTCAAGAGCAGCGGCAAAAGAGGGGTCGGTATTCCCCTACGTTAACAAAGTAAAAAAAAGGTTCAACTACTTATACAATGGCGTGAAAATTTTAAATAATAAAACATATCCCTCTATTTTATTAAATGATCTAAGCCTTCAAATCAATAGGGATGTGAAAACCCTGTCAAGTTCCGCTTAGTACTTTTTCGCGTGATGCTCTTATTAAGAAAACAGACAACATTCTGAGAGTTGTAACTCGATAAGGTTCGATTAGCTAAATTATATTAAAATTGATTGTGATAAATGATAAATGAAGATGTCAAAAATGTTTTTTAAATAAAAAAAATCCTTTCAATTGAAAACTTACTTAGGCAGTAGTTGAAAATGAGACACTTTATCATCAAATCATAACAAAACATTACAAATACCTATTTGATTCCAAAGCTGACTTGTTATTGTAATTTTAAACTACTTATTTTATTTTAGATACGTCTCCGTTTTTAGGGTTCCGTAGTAAACGAGGAACCCTTATAGTTTCGTCATGTCCGTCTGTTTGTCCGCGGTTTTAGTCAGAGACTATAAGTACTAGAAAGCTGTAATTTGGTATGGGTATATAGATTAATTATGACAAAAAGGTGGTAGAAAAAAATCTAGAAAAATTTTTTTTTGGAGTCCCGTACAACTTACAAGTAAAATGGGGGTAATTTTTTTTATAAAATCACCCATGGTGTGGAGTATGGTTGAATAGGTCTTTGAATAAGATTATGAGGTTGAGAGCACCATTTTTCGATTAAGAAATCCGTTTCTGAAAAAAAAATTATGGTATAGGAGGCAAAGGAGTAGTCGGAGCCATTTTCATGACTACCGACGCCCATAGACGTCCGCATAGATGTTATACAGATGCGTAGCCCTCCTTCCTCCTCCAACCTCAATGGGCCACCGTCAATTTACACACCACACGAAACGCGGCAGCACAGCTGTCACTTCACGCCGGTGTCGTGTAAGCGAGAGGTACCTCCCCGGTCGTTTCGGATGCTTGCATACATGCATTGTGGCACTACCTCTTACTATGTATAGGTGGAAGGGAACCAAAAGCCTTGCCTTGCTTTTAGAGTATAATTTTTGCTAGAGGTAAGTGTCCCCCCTCTATATTCTCAACAGTTAAATATGGACACGTAAAAAAATTACAGCAGTAGTATAAATAAAATAAAGAATTTTAAAGTAAAACTATTTATAGGAGTTGATTAGGAAGTAAAACTGAAAAGTTATAGGCTACCAACTTATAAAACTAAAATTTTATATAAATCTAAGTTACCACCGTCCTGTATAGGCTCGTTTTAGATGTTTTTGTCAACTCAAAGTTGTCATACACAACTGCGGAACCCTACACTGCGCGTGGCCCGACACGCACTTGACCTGTTTTATTATGAATGTTTTTGGTCGAGTTGGGCAATTAATAATATTTTTAATAACACTTTCTACGCACGTCTCGCTTTATTTTTTATTTTGGTTATTAGGGTAATAAACATTAAAAAATGAATTAACAACTAATTTATTTCATTTAATTACTTACTTTGTTCGCAGTCGGGTAAAGTTTTACTTCATTTTCAAATCGTTAAAACACATTACAAATCTTTAATTCAAAAGCTGACTTATTTTAGTCATGTTAAGGCTGGTTTTAGTGTCACGCGGACCGTCCGCGCGGACAGCTCCGCAGCCGTCGGCATGGCGCGTCCGTACGGACCCGTCTGCATTACATACTTTAAGGCTGGTTTTAGTGTCACGCGGACCGTCCGTACGGACGCGTCCGCGCGGACAGCTCCGCAGCCGTCCGCATGGCGCGTCCGTGCCACGGAGCTGTCCGCGCGGAGCGGTCGTCCGTACGGACCCGTCTGCATTACATACTTTAAAACACTCCCTAGCTGTAATACAGTTCGGCATGCGCGGAGCGATCCGTGCGGACGGTCCGCGTGACACTAAAACCAGCCTTAGGGCCTGCGCCGACGAAGGATTTTTGTCCGCGGACTTATTTGTCCGCTAAAATAGATCGCTTACAACTGTATCGAGTGACGCAAATGAGGGATTAAAAGTACGCGGTGCTTCGCATACATTTTTGACCGCGGACAAAAAAGTTCGCCAACAAAAATCCCTCATCTGCGCAGGCCTTAAAATAGATCGCTTACAACTGTATCGAGTATTTATTTTATTTTTTTATTATTTTATCAATTTATTTATTTTCGATAGTTTTCTCTTTTTAATAAAATTGCAGTAGTTCCTGGCACCATAAATAAAACATCGTACAGTTTTGGAACATGAGTTCCGTCGTGGAAATATGGCTGCGCAAACATCACGCAACACTGACGACGTTTACGGCTTGTACAAACACGGTACGGTATTGGTTCCCGTCCATAATAGACATAAATCTGGAAATTTAGAGAAGAATGAACCTCGAGGTCGTCCAGTAACTATTGTGTTGTAAAAAAATACCTCAATACCTTAGAGACAACAAAACCGTTTTAGCAGATCTCTTCGCCTTTACAAACAGTACAGACTATGGCAAAGGGATAAAGAAATCATCGTCGAAGCTCTGTTCAAAATTGTTATAAATATTATCTAATTTATTATATAATAAGAGATATTGCTGAAGATGTTTGAAGATATCAGAAAGCTCGAATGTTACGATTACTACGAACATTTCAATTTAAGTTATGAAGAATTAGAGAAATGCGACGGTGCGTGCGCATCATGGAGCACTCAAGTGACGTCAATTATCTGCTCAGAACGGCAATAACTGGTGTCTCCTTGTGGCATTTTCCTGTTTCCGAAAAAAAGATAATTAAAAAATGGTTTACAATAATTCAAGTAATAAGAACTGCAACGCCGGCGGAGATCAAAGTGCTTATGAGAAATGCTTTGAGAATTGGAAAAAGCGTTGGCACAACTTTATTGTATTTGCGGGGAACAACTGTATTGCTATATTGTCGTAGTCATTGAGCGTCGTGGTTAGGAACGGCTCTTATTTATTACAGCGGTACGAACCTAGGCTCTATTTTAGGAACGCCGCGTGTGACGTCACTGTAGACACGTTATTATATTGTTTACTACTGTTTTTCCATGTTACTGATATCATTTACGTTTATTTTTTTTATAACTTGGAACCCTGCCACACGATATTACCCGTTATAGGTGTGTTTTTGTGTTTTACAGACCTCAAGTCCATATTAGGTATAATATACCTGATATCAAGTTTTGATAAACAAAATGTATGCTCATTTTCCTGGTGTATCATTGGATGGATGAATTTTATAATCTAATGTACAGCAACCAATGCATAATGGATTAATCTCTATTGATATTGACTATTACACTTTGTCAATGCTTGAGAGTGACAGATTCTGGGAGGCGGTAATGTTCCCGAAGGAATCTGCTGGGCGGGCCAGGGAGTTGGAGAATGGCCTCACCCGCGAACGACGGTAGGAGTGCGGCATAGGCGCTACGCGCAACTTATGTCGCCTCTATAACTGTGGCCAGGGGTTAAGATGGCAACCTGACCCCATTGCACGGCCTCGACGTCGGAAGGGGCTGATCAAGACTGTCGGATTAGCCCCACTATTTTGGAGAAGTCCGATCCTTTACGGGGGACTGGCCAGTCGCCGAGGTGCTGTTGCTGACAGATCCGGGGCACCTCCGCATAGGTGGACGATGGCACCCGCGGCGTTTTAGTGGTCATTCGGTTTATCCGGGAGTCCCGCACAAATCCACCGAACCTCACCCTGGCCTCGGTCCGGTGGCAGTGCGTAAATTCCCCGAGAGAAAAATAATCTCCTATGACACTTTTAAGAATTATTTAAATAAGATATAATCAATATTCTAAACAATAATATTCCTAATTTGTAAATAAATATGTGCATGAAAAAAGTGTTAAAATGATGGCTACCAAACATCTCAAACTAAACTAACAACATCCTGGAATAACAAAATTTTAAGGTACCTATTCTATAGATGGCGATTCCACTAATATTATTGTGTGGACAATTATACAAGAATAATATTTTTGATATGAAATAGAATAGAAATAAAAAATTCTTTATTCAGTACTAAACTGCTAGGTTACAAAACACAAGACACAATAAAATAACGACACGATCAAAATAAATGTATGTATATAGTGGCGAAGATGAAATGCGGCAAATACGCATTATAAAGATTTATCATGTCTCCGGGCCCGTAGATCTTACTTAAGCAGCATTTTTACTTATAAATAGAATCTTTCTCACTAACGAACTAACAACACTAGTTCGTATACGACCAGGCTGGTACAGTGGTGCAGGGCTCGGATAAGCGGAGCATGTTGCGCCAGGGGTCGCAGGTTCCGATCCCGCCTTGGTCATGGATGTTTATCTATGTATTATGTGTATTTCCATAATAAAAATCATAAATATATGAAATTTCTTAAATTAACAAAACATCCTACTTCCTATCCTACTAATATTATAAAGGCGAAAGTTTGTGAGTGTGTTTGTTACTCTTTCACACAAAAACTACTAAACGGATTTTCATGAAACTTCACAGTAATATAGCTTTCATATCAGAATAACATAATAAGTTAAAATTTATAGGGATTTTTTACAATTTTGTTATAATATAACGATAACTGTCAAGTAAGTCGGAAAAAAATCAGCCCCCTGAGAGCAATATTGGCGTGCGCTGACCTAATCGTTGGAGTTACACAAAGACAATTACTGTAGAATTATTTATCTTAAATAGTTCTAAATAAAAGTCCGCGGCAGCATATATCTATCTTCTATGTGTAAGTCACTATGACCAAAATAATGAAACAAACATTCAATTAAATTGGATATTTTTTAACGATGCACATTTTAGAGTATTTATCGAACTTTTATGAAAATTAATACATCTGTCACTTTACGTATTGAATGTAGATAAACTTTGTCTTTTACACTAAGTAATTTGGACGAATAGATTAAAAGTTATTATCACGATAAGATTGACTTAAACGGAATATCTAAAGCGCCGAAAATTCGCGGCGACAAATTCGATTCTCAAAGCGGTTTATTGTTTCATGCAATACGTATATATTTAATATAATATATATTTCAGTATAATATTAGATTATGTATAATAATAACAACACCATTTTTTAAAGTCCGAAGTCCACGTGGGCGAAGCCGCGGGCGGAAGCTAGTAATATTATAAATGCGAAAGTTTGTAAAGATGTTTGTTACTCTTTCACACAAAAACTACTGAACGATTTTCATGAAACTTTACAGTAATATAGCTTTCATATTAGAATAACATAATAAGTTAAAATTTTGAATAATTTTTGAAGTCCGAAATCCACGCGGGCGAAGCCGCGGGCGGAAGCTAGTATTAAATATATTCCGTTGTCTAGTACCCGTAACACAAGTCCTTGCGGTACTTAGCACGGGGCTAGGCTGACGTGATCATAGATATTTATATTTATTTATGCGAATTTTGTTAAAATATTATAATGGGGATACTAATATTTTAATTGGGAAAGTGTTTTTTTTGGTGGTCCTTCTTCAACATCAAACTGGATCAACGGATCGGATATGATATTTAGAATGGAGATAGTTGAAGGACTGAAGCGTTTTTATTGTGGATAAAAAGCCACGGGTAACAGTCAGTATGTCATATTCGGCAAGTTGATCTTGTCAAACGCGATAGTATCCGTTAAAAGAAAGACTCACCAACTTATGTTTATTTAGGCAACAGTAATTTGCTTGTTTATCCGATTTAATATGATAGCTACCTTATTTACAGACCGGGCTCGACTCGTCTGTAATCTTTGGTAGCTTTATGTCAAATTATTTTATAATCTAATTAGATACCCACTCGAGGCGCCCTGCCTTACATAGGTAGGGCGTCTTTATTTATTTACTAGAGGCACATAAATACAGCAGCGGTCGTATTTTAAAGAGATTACTTTCCTTTGCAACTCGAGCTTTAGTTTAATAAGAATGCTGCTTATTTTTCAAGTCGTACAAATAATAGAGCCCGACTACAAAGTGTACTAGGCGAACATAAAGAGACAGCAGCGGTCGTTAAGAAGATTACGTTGGTTTGCAATTTCCTCTTTCGAATTTAGTGCTGTTCCTCAAGATAGTTGACGTTCGTTAAAGAAAAAGTAGGATTTTAAAAATATATGTTTCATTGTTAGATTTGTATAAAATACCACAATAATGTAATATGTAACTGGAAGTTCTGTTCTTCATTACTCCTTCACCATATTTAATGTTATATTGAGGTCTCAAAAAAATAATGGAATTGTAATTATGTAACAGTCCTGTTCAAACTTCAATGTATCCTACATTGAAGTTTGATTTGAATGATGAATGATGAATTTGAGTCTGATAAGGTAGGTACTTACAATAAATATAAGCGAGGTGCAGCTTCATCGTAAACATGCTCCATGAAGTCGAATCTCCAACGCCAAAGCGAGGAAGGACGGAAGTATTGATGACGTCAATTATGCAATAAGAGCAATTAAGGAAATTTTCCTGAAGTAATGGGCTATCGCTTTAGATAGAGGCGTTTGAGTGAAAATCAAATGTAATAAAAACTAATAATGTTACTACGTATATATCGCATCGATTTATTGAAAGGCTTTGGTGGACAAATAAACTGTTTATTTTATAAAAATCAAGTCTCTATCTATGAAATGAGAGAAGTACATGAGAGATATAAATTAATTATAACATATTACGCAAATATAATCTGTCCTATCCTACCAATATTAATTATGTGAATGTAAGTTTGTTTGTCACGTCTCCACGCCAAAACTACTTAATCGATCATCATGAAACTTTGTACACATATTCCTAGATATTAGAAATGACACAGGATACTTTTATTAAATTTATATAATTTTTTTTAGAGGGGTCAAAGAGTTATTGTGGCAGATATTGAAATTCTATGGCAGTTTTATTTGAATGTAATATTCATTTATATATATTTATTGAAGGGATTCAACGCGATGGAAGTCGCGGTGAAAAGCTAGTTATAAATAAAATTACCTATTATTTGATATTTACAACTCCATTTTATCCATCAGTAATTATTGAAAATAATAGAAAACATTGAAGAGGTTACGGGTGTGACGTCACTGCTGAGAGTTGTCTCTAATGTAATCTAAATGGAAGGATACACGCGTGAGGCTCTGTACTGTGGTTTCTGCGGGTCCCGACGGTTCAGGCAAGTGTATGTATTATATAATCATTATTAATGTATGGCTCGCACACTAATTGGGTCACATCTCGCAAGCTCCAGCAGCCTCGTGGGCACTCCATTCCATTAGCGAACACTCCCTTTCATGTCATGAATCGAATTATCTACTGAATCATCAACATTAGGATGTCGCGGTGGTCTCTTGGTGAAATTACAATGAGTTGGTGAGATATGGAAGGATACGGATGCACGTCTACGTCAAAGGATATTCAGGTGAGTAGTATTTTTTAAGCGCAAGAGTGGTCCGGTGCGCCCAGCATTAGTATAACTGACCTATTGGCTCAGGCGAAATTACATAGAACTAAAGTAACAAGTGTCGGATAGCATCGATAGGTATACATGAGTATTTTTGCTATCATTACAATACAGTACTGTAGTGGTTGTCGTATAGAAACTGCTTGGTAGTTGGTTTCTATACGAAATTTCTTGTTGAGTATGCTTTTTAAAGAAAAATTTAAAATTTAAGAAAAGAATAATTTCATGGGTAACGGCCTGATAGTTGTCACATTATAATCTATACTAGTGTGTGTAGACGCACTCGGCTCACGCACACAAACGGAATAATTTGTCGGACAATTTTGCACGCGTTTTGTAGGAGACTCTACTTCTATGCGTTATTATTCTAAGTATCGAGAATAATATAAAAGTGGTCCTTGGCCAAAAAAGTGGAGTTAGGGACTGTTCAAAGGCAGCCGGACAGTCCCTAAGGAGGAGGAGTCTGGCCCTTTCACCGAGGCCGGCCTGTCGCTGGAGCCGCCCTGTTGCTTTCAGATCCGGGGCCCTTCAATTATAGCGGCTGAAGGCACCTGCAGGGGTTTAGTCGGTAGGGGCAACCCAGTTGTCGAGCCTGACACTGTACCCGGTTGAGCCATCCGGGCTCCTGGGTAGCGTGCGTAAAGGCACTCCCCTGCGTTGCCAAAAAAAAGGTACTATAAGAAGTGACAGTGATAGTATTGATTCTGCCAAAAGTCCCTCTTGTGAGTTGTCAGGTGATGATGATTGTCGTAAAATTTTATTGAGATATAAACATACCGGTAATAAAACAATTATTGCTTTATTTATCTCAATGAAATGTCGCTAGGATAACATATTAAATGTCAAAGT
>LUGF01048966.1:19639-36283 GCA_001625245.1 Calycopis cecrops | reverse complement strand
AAACGCGACAGCACAGCTGTCACTTCACGCCGGTCTCGTGTAAGCGAGAGGTACCTCCCCGGTCGTGCCGGCCCAATTCGGCTGCATGCAAGCATGCAGCGTGGCACTACCTCTAAATTTTTTTTTTATTTAAGGCAATGGTTGTCCGCGGACCACCATTGATGACACAAACACGAATGATTTCAAATTTAGCGGGCGCTAAGCCGTTGGTTGCCGTCCAGTGAGTAAGAACCCTGCTATCGAGAATAATATAAAAGTGGTCCTCGGCCAGAAAAAGGTTGGGAACCCCTGATTTAAAGGTACCATAACAAGTTACAGTGGTAGTATTGATTCTGCCAAAAGTCCCTCTTGTGAGTTGCCGGGTGATGATGATTGTCGTAAAATTTTATTGAGATATAAACATACCGGTAATAAAACAATTATTGCTTGATTTGTCTCTATGAAATGTCGCTAGGATAACATATTAAATGTCAAAATAAACGACAGGTAAATGCTGTTACTGGAACTTGGATCCATTCCAAACTGTTTAGCCTTGCATGGGGGTAGTCAATATATTGACGATTTATAGTCTTTTAAATGAATTTGTCTGCGATGTTACAGTATATATCTGTATACTGAAAGTTACCGTTTATTTTATATATTGGCTATAAGCTAAAATCGAATTTTGATTGACAACTTTAAAGATAAGGTTTTAAGGTTATTATCATAGTGATATAGAGACAAATAACAATTGTTTTATTACAGGTATGTTTATATCTAAATAACATTTTACAACGAGAAGCATCATCCTACAATCTATTCAGATTGAAGGTCAGGTTTATGTTAGGTTGTAAGTTTGTGTTGTTTACAGTATGTTGGGGTTTATTATTCACATCATAATTACATTCATTAGAAATAAATACGAATAGTTATGACTATCCCGAAGAATATTTGAAAATTATTTTTTTTTTCAATTATTATCGGCCATATAATTTTTTTTAATTTTCATCTGTCAGCCTGCCAGCCTAAACGGTATATCTCTGCATGCTTTAGACTTTTTGAGGATACTTGGACGGAGAACTGAAAAAGGGGACGGTCCTGTTTAACACGAGATGTGTGGTCACCTCACGTATACGTGTGTGCACTTATATAAAACACCAGTTTCGCTCCGCTGAATGTCTCTAAAGTCGTTGCAATAAAATTTACAGCGCTATCACGCAGCTGTTTATTTGTTTGTTTTTATATATATTATAGGGGGCAAACGAGCAGTGTCATATCAGTCCAGTTTTTTTTAATTATTATAAAGGGAAAACAAGCATTCTAGACGGAGTCATTATCATGACTACCGACGCCCATAGAAATCCGCATATCAGATATACATAGTTATGTTTATCAATATTATTTTTCATAAATAGATAATGATGGTAAATAACTAACCTAATACAGGCACTTAGTAGTAACAAGTAAGTAAGTCATACCCTACTTAGTAGTTTAATAAATAAATAAATAAAAACCACTTTATTTTGTACCAAAAAAACAATAGCTCAGCACTTAAAACTAGATAGATAGTGATGTTACGAAAAAATATGTCAACTTTTTTATTGAGACGATAAAAAGATCCACAGAGAAATACTTATAATAAAACTAATTTACGAGCTAAAATACCTAAAGACGTCAAAATAATACAAAAGAAAAAAATAAAAGGAGAATAAAGGAGATCACTCAACGTGGCGTAAAATAATTCACAACAAAAATATAATGGACGGCTCGGAGGAATACTACCTTCGGCAATAAATAGCCATTTTTATTTTTTCACGATCTCCATCGGGAGTGCCGGCTGACATCTAAGGTCGTGTTGGTGAATCAATATCTATCATTGTGGCAAAAAGAGAATTCCCTGAGTCCGTCAGGTCGAGTAAGGATGCTCTGCTATCATATTATATCGATAATTTCCGAGTATGAAGGTTGAAACTTGTGTTAGGCCAATTTGTTTTTACTGTCATTATGTATTATATAATATAGTTCCAAAATAAAATGTAAGAAAAAAAAGAAATGAAAAGATATAACGACAATAATTAGATAATGTTTAGTAGAAAATGTTAGAGATATCATAGTTTTTTATTTCCTTACATTGTTATCAACAAATATGATATAGGTCATTTAATTCATATTATAGAAAGAAAGTCTTAATTGGAGTGAGAATCAATTATATTAATTATTATTAACCATTATATTTTATTTACTTTTTTTATAGTATGGAAAGACAAACGAGCAGTCGGTAATTTAAATAAATAAGCTCTTAGACGCATAAAGGCCATACAGATGAGTTGCCCTCCTTCCTCCTCCTTCCTCCATAGGCCACCGGCTACTTACACACGCGAAACGCGACAGTAGTTACAGCTTTCAGCTTCACGGTCGTGCCGGCCCAATTCGGCTGCATGCCTGCATTCAGCATGGCACTACCTCTCACTAATACACAATTGGCACACATAATTTCAAATAGCAAACACACTCATATAAACATGGTACGATAAATGTAAAATGTGCTGTAACCCTGTTCTTTTCTGTATGATCGTATTTAATACCAGTATTTATATGAATATAGTAGCAGTGTCAACCGCACATGAGGTGGGACGCACTGCCAGGAAGGCAGGAGAATGATGATGAATATATTAATTGACACATAGAGTAACTAGCATTTTACGCATGCAGCTTCAAGTAATGCTATAAGATTTCCGAAAAAAAAAAACTAAAGTTACATCATTTATTCCACTCCTGTATAAAACTTAACACGTTTCTTTTAAAATACTTAATGTATTTTTCCCAGCTCTAAAAACGCACTCAACCGCATTAGATAACATTCTCGGAGATGAAATTTGCCTCAATGCAGTTGAAATAACCTAGTTTTGCCTCAAAATAAAGACAACAATAGACACGTCTTTGCACTTTTTTACAAAGCGCTGATCCTGGCAACCCTTTTTTTTTGTTTTTGACGCAGGGAAAATGCTTTTAGGCACCGTCCAACGTCCACCGGTCAATTTATCTCTATCTATCTCTATCTAATATCTGTGGACTTATCACCCCACGTTAGTCTAGCCCCGTGCTAAGTACCGTAAGGACTTGTGTTACGGATACCAGACAACAAACCCGATTCGAACCCGCGACACCTGGCGGAACATGCTCCGTTTATCCAAGCCACCCAGCCACCAGCCAGCCTGGTCGTCACAGTATCTAAGGTATTTTTATTTTGCAGTAAAAAATGTGTGTATGTGATATCCCAACATTATTTTATCGTGAAGTAAACTCTACATAGGTAACTATAAATTAATATGGAGGAATAAATCAAAAGGCATGTCTGGATGTATCCATTTATATGTATGTATATCGACAAATATGTCAACACTTCTACACTAATAATTATAATTCAACACATACATAATAAAAACAGTGTGTGCTTTAGACCGTACAACTGAAGTAAAACTTAATTATTAATTTATTACACAAATTAACCACCGTAGTTACAATGATATTTATTTTTTATATACAAAAAAAGTTTCATGTAAATCGAATTTGAATTTTGAATTAGCATGACAGTTTCTTTTGGCTTCGCCCGATATGTGATTTTTGTAATGCTCTCGCCAACTCAAAGCCCCAAGTCAAGCGCGTAAAAAGTGTTACTCCAAAGACTACCTATATGGACTATTTATCTGAGTAGGAGTATTTAGGTGTAATACGGACGTTTTCAGATCATGATCAGGTTTAGACTGTATTAGTCATCCAGATTAATCCGAATTCATTATTCGAATATGTCGACATATACTTGTCGATTAATGACGTCACTAGTCGGTCCAAATCGCGCGAAATATGCTTCATTATGCACAAAGTCGTGACACGTCTCGCAGGAACAGAATCAATCCGCGTTCTTATTTCCGTTACGTCGACTGAGTTTTCTCTGATTTTTCCTTGTTTTTCCTAACAAGGGCTTTTAGTAAGTAATTTTAAATGCCAAGGACAGTTATTAATGAGGTATAAATTATGTCAAACTGTGGAGCGTGGCTAAGAGAGATTATTTAAGCGAGTACGGCAACTGGCGGTGAGGGCTATGTGCAGATGGGTAACCGTTGTTTTACATTTCTTGTCTTTTGTTATGAAAGTTTAAACTCATTTGAAGACTGACCTAATGGGTAATGGTGACTTTATAAAAGACCAAAAACAGGTTATCGTTTTTTTTTTAATAGTATAAGGGGCAAACGAGCAGTCAGAGCCATTGTCATGATTACTGACGCTCATACACATCCGCACAGACACTATGCATTTCCCCCATCCCAACAGTAGCCGGTGGCCCATGTAGGGGGGACCACTACATGGGCCAATGGCTCCTTACACGTGACACGACAACGCGACAGCACAGCGGAAACTTTATACCGACGCAATGTCGTGTACGCGAGAGGTACCTCCCCGGTCGTGGCGTGCCAATTCAGCTGCATGCATGCAGCGTACTACCTTTTACTACGTCTAAGAAACTATCACTCCATCGTATCGAAAACAAAGCTTATTAAAATGTAGGTTCTTATCTGGTAGGATAGATGAGGCTGAATATGCAGTAATGATGAGAGTTTTTTCCTAGAGAAATAAGTGAATATATTATATACGTACCGTCTCCATCGTAGTGACTCCAAATTTCCATGAACTGGTTAGCCGAGAGTTTCTTCAGCTCCCTCGAATCCGGATCCCGATATTGTCTCATAAAATTCGTTGCTTTATCCAAATTGAATTTCTTCGCCGACGTGGGTGAATCGAGACTCATTTTAAAATCGATTTTATCTATCTAATTCTATCGATATATCGAAGTAATCTTTTCTATTATTGTAAATAAACGATTTGGCCTTCTTTATTGTCTGTGCGTTACAAGATAATTATTTTTTTATCGATTAATTTTTAATTAAAAAATGTATATAATAATTTATTTTTAGAGGTATTTGTGTAGCTTTTTTCTCAGGCTGTCATCTGAAACAAGAAATAAAATGTTAGAACTTTTAAAATCTTTGGGTTCGTTACTTTTGATGATTAATTCTATAAATTACATTTGTAGTTAGAGGATTATTATCACAATACACAAGAGTACGGAGCGGATATTGCAATAACAAGTAGTCCAGAAAGAATAAAGGAGCTTATAAAGTATAAAGTCCGGATTAGCTGAGGCCTTTCACAAATTAACGAAACACATAGTGAACGACAGAAGACAAACGCCACAATACTATGCTTTTGGTTTGCAGATGTATGTGGCGTTGGTAGACGGTAATATCCTGCTTGTGTCCCTTCGCTAGAAAAGACTAGAATTCCGTTGGTAGGTAGGTAGTATTCTTCTTGAGCGCCCCTTCGCTATTCAGGAAGTGCTGGGATTCCTTAGATATGGCTCTTATTGCAAGCCAAAAATCCCGATTCTTCTATGACCTTGTTTAAATAGCCTAAGTGAAACCTAAATATTTAGCTATTGTCCTATCCGTCTAAGAACATAGTACAAAATTGTATGTAGGAGACATACAATTTTGTATGTTCTTAGACGGATTGAGTCCCCAATAGCATAACGTATATAATATTCAATCATGTCTTTTGATCGAATAGTAAATGCACACACCATTATCAGATTCATAAAGTTATTATACCAACATTAATACACGTAATGTATTATCGTATCTGTTAATAATAATTTAAAAATTACGCTTTTATATCTTAAATTACGGACTTATTGTTTACTTAGTGAACAATCATTTATTCAGTAAATAAAGTGTGTAAAAGCTACGCACGACGAAATTTATTGATTTAGATTTGATTCCAGAACATCATTATGGAAACTGCCACAGTTGGTATTTCCGACCCGATACGAGAACCCCAGTTCTTCAAGAAAAAGGCTTACAAGAGTAAGCACTTTTTTGAAGGAGCCTTTATGCAAAAAGCCGGCAACTCGCCTCCAAAGCCTCGGGTTTTGATGTCTATTTGCCTCATATTCTATAAAAAAAAAGATTAAGCCTAAAATAATGATATAAGTTCACTTACGCATTTCAATTTCCGAACCATGAGGTTTACTAGTTTAAATAACGTAATGATCTCTGACCTATGTTATTTCCAATAACTTATGACATCAGGACATTTGTAACTTCAGTCCACCCGTGACCGTAGTTTCTGTAAGACTTCTGTAACTTCGGGCTTGTTAACTCTATACTAATATATAAAACTGAAGAGTTTGTTTGTTTGAACGCGATAATCTCTGGGACTACTCGTCCAAATTGAAAAATTCTTTCAGTGTTAGTTAGTCCAATTAGCGAGGAAGGCTATAGGGTATATACCATAACGCTTTAGTGTACGCGGGTTAAGCGGGTAAAACCGCGTGGCGCTGATAGTACTTAAATAAACCGCGATAAAATCAGTGAAAACAGTTTCATTACAATCTCTGTAACGTGTTAAGCCGTAACCGTTTTGTATCGCTCGAGACAGCGCGAGTTGTGCTGTGACAAGGCTATTTGTGAAGTTGATTAGAAGCGGGGTGAGAGCGCTGCGCTCAATTATTCATGTGAAATGGAGGGCCGCGAACAAATGTCAATGTCGTCAGTATCGCACGGACTTCACATGTCTGGGGAATATTCGCGATGTTTGTGGTTTGTTTGTATCAGGGAACGCGGTAGTATTAACTTATCTAATATATAAAATTCTCGTGTCACAGTTTTCGTTGCCATACTCCTCTGAAACGGCTTGACCGATTCTCATGAAATTTTGTGAGCATATTGAGTAGGTCTGAGAATCGGCCAACATCTATTTTTAATCCCGATATTCCCACGGGATCGAATGTTACGCGGGTGAAACCGCGGGGCGCAGCTAGTAAAGTTATAAGCAAGCGAAACGAACCTACTTGCGTTTTCTCTAAGCGTTTCATCCATTGAACCCTTATAAAAGTTATTAGGGTTCAATTGAAATATTTCGGATGAACAAATTTAATATCGATCTGGTATTTACGAAACATTGAGTTTGGGAGGATAATGCGCAGTTGTTGACGAAGCGAATTCGTATGCGCGCCACGCCGACGGTCTCGGGATTGAATCTTCCGTTCAGATCATTTTTAGTGTCCTTTTGTTTTATTTTTATGTTTTTATAGGTTTATATATTATTACTTGTGGTATATTATATATTGTAACAGTAGGTATACTAATTTGCCTAAATATAAATAATATTCTATTTTATTCTATAAACTCAACACAGAGCTAGGCTAATGTAGGATGAAGAACACCCCCACTAAAGATGCTGGCAGCATTGTCCTTGTCGTGGTGGGGCCGTGCCTCTATGATCCCCAAGACTACACCGGACAGGCTTGGGGGGAGAGGACAAACTAAGAGCAGCTCGACTCGGGGTCCTCTACCCGTCCCTCTGAATCAGCAGCGGGTGGCGTAGATTGGAAAGAGTGGTGGGTTCTATTGGGACATTGTTGGCATGCTCCTTTGGAGTGCTGAGGCCAAGGGTCGGGATGGGAACCTGCTGCTGAACCCCCTTGCACGATTCCACGTTATAGTGACTGTCTAGAGGCAGCCAGAGGCAGGACAGTACCCAAGAAGGAGAAGTCTGGCCTCTTCGCCGAAGCCAGCCCAACGCTGGAGGGATCATGTTGCCTACAGATCCGGGACCCTCTGATTATTGCGACTGGAGGCACCCGCAGGGGTTTAGTTCCACTGCGTGTCGAGTCCGACAAAGGTCTAGGGGCCACCCGGGTTCCTCTGTATCGTACGATATGTATTCCCCTGCGTTAACAAAAAAATGATGAAGAACATACAGATTTTCTTATCGTATTTTATATTTAATATTAATATTTCGATGAATTTGAGTGGGACTGTTCGTATTTTTGAACAGTTTTTGTGTATTTCACAGCGAGGCGATCATAGCTATTCGCTGTTAGTTCGGGTGTGTCCCGCACGGACTTAGCGGTATGTATTGTATGTTTTATTTACACATTCAAACAGAATGGATCCCTGAAGAGTTTTTAATAGTTAAGTAGCATACAATCGTGCTCAAGTAGGTTTTGTTGAACATTATCATACTTCGTGAAGATAACGTTGAGGTATTAATGCTGAAAGAGGCCGTATGGGGCCCCTGGCGCCCATCAGCCGCGGAATACGTCTAGTACTGCGGATGTATTCGTAACACCGCCGCTATAAGCCTGTGTATATAGCCGCAGTGTAAATATGTTTAATAAAATTAATGATCAAATCGAGAGTTTGTTAATTTTATTCCAGTTTGTTTTCTACTAGCGGAAGCCCGTAACCTCGTGTACGTCCGCAGTCGGATAAAAAGTAGCATTTAGCCTTCATCGCCAAATGGACTATCTAATACTAAAAGAATTTTTCAAATCGGACCAGTAGTTCCAGAGATAAGTGCGTTCAAATAAACAAATTCTTCAGCTTTATATTATGAGTATAGATAAGTATCTAACAGGTGTAGACATCTGTTTACAATACAACAACTATAAAGGATTTTATCGAGGTCTATTTAATTTAAAAACCCGCCATTTCAGAAGCCTCACAGCAACCACGGTTACAATAAGCTGCGAATTTGTTAAAGTCGTTTCATTGTAATGAATAATATTATATATATTCAGTTATATAAATTCAAAATATATTCCACGTCATCTACAGCTGTACCAAATTTGACCCAAATCAGTTCAGCGGTTTTTGCGCGTCAATCTTCACCGTTAACTAATTGCGCCCCGCGGTTTCACCCGCATAAGTTTGATATATAGCCTTTATGTTGACCCGACCTGTTAGTAATATTCATGCAAAATTTTAAGTAAATCCATGCAGTACTTTTTGAGTTTAGCCCGGACTTACCTACAGACAAACAGACAAAAATTCTAAAATCTATATTTTTTGGCCGTGTTATCATTTGTAGATCACTTCCTAAGTATTATTTTAAAAAATATTTAATGTACAGTTTTGATTTCCTTACGATTTTAATATATGTAGTTATAGATGATCAACGAAGTGGTAACGTGTTGGCTAGTAATAAATAAAATCTTATGGCACGGTTTGTGGTAGAAATCTTAAAACCTGTGTGTTTCGGTAGCTATAAGAATAGATAGAAAAGTGCTTATTATAATTTAACTTCTTATTCTGATTTTTTAAATTTACGCGAGCAAAACCGCTGAGCGTATCTAGTCTAATAAATGTTAAACCGGGTAGGGTTTATAGCTATATTTAATAATCTTGAAAATGTGTGTGCGTTGCAGAATAGAATACGTAATTTGGTTACGCTGTAAAATCCTCCACTTAAAGTTTGAAGAAGGCCCTGGAATATTCAGCTCATTACAAATTAGAAATTTTAATCTCAGCTTACTATGAGATTTTCATACTCTTTTTTTATGGTAAAGATGGGCAAACGAGCAGTCGGTGTCATTTTCATGACTACCGACACCCATAGACATCCGCATAGAGGCCGCATGCGCTGTCCTCCTTTCTCCTCCCACCTCCATCGGCCACCAGCTACTTACACACATATCTGTCACTATACGCCGGTGTCATGTAAGCGAGAGGTACCTTCCCGGTCGTGTCGGCCCAATTCGTCTGCATGCTCTATATATTCGTGGGATGATTGTAAACTCTTTGTATTTGTATACTGTAAACGGAACTTAATCGCGTTTTTATAAAATCGAAGTATTTACCTCGACTCTCGACGTTTCGGCCGCAATGCAAGGGCCGTGGTCACGGAGTCTACTCGAGAGTCGAGGTAAATACTTCGATTTAATAAAAACGCGATTAAGTCCCGTTTGTATATGAATACAAATCGTGAAAGCTTAAAACAATGTAAACTCTTTGATTTCTATTTCACGTGTCTGAGAATCGGTGCTGTACCTCAGCGAGTACAAGCCTGCACTTGACTTCTCTCTGGTCGTGACCAATTGCAGTCACATCCTACTAATATTATAAATGCGAAAGTTTGTAAGTTTGTTTGTTTGTTACTCCTTCACGCAAAAACTGCTGAACCGCTTTTAATGAAATTCGGCACACACATAGAGGGTAACTTGGATAAACGCGTTGGATAGTTTTTATCCCGAAGAAATGTTCCAATAAGATGCCATGGGATGATTGTCCACGGGATCGAAACTTACGCGGATGAAATCGCGGGACGCAATATTAGTATAAAAATGAAATGGAAAAGATTACATTTAGCAATCAAGCAGGGATTTTTACACTGCAATATGTCATGTGTTATGGGATAGTAGGTACCTACTATATACTTTAATCTAAGTAGATGAAATTTGGCGAAAAGTTATTACTTAACGCCTGGAAAGATGTATTGTTAAAATAACAATCCATCTTTTACATAAACAGTTTATTGTAAACTTGTTGGAACATACTGAAATGGGCCTTCCCATTAGATATATTAGATCTGATATGGCGCAAATTTTAACTACAGAATACCGATTTTTTCGAATTATGATCCGTGAGGCTATTGAAAGTATGTGTCTTCCTGTAGCCAAATTGAGCCGGCACGAACGGGGAGGACTTCTTGTTTACACGATACCGGTGTAAGTAGCCGGTGGCCAGTGGAGGTGAGAGTGGTGGCACTGCTTCTTACAATACAAACTAAGAAAATATAGTTTATATATATAATTTACACATGAAATTTTGTCTTTTTTATATGACAGGAAACGGACAAGGTCGACGGAATATAAATTATCTTCAGTTGTTCCAAGTAGAAAAGAAGTACAATTAGGGTAATTTGATAAACCATAATACCATAAATAAAAATGATATACCATAAAAAAAAAGAAAAAAAAATAATCTTTATATATACTATATAACACAGGGATGGCTGGCGCTCTATGTTCCCGGTACCTATGTTCAGCAGTGGACGGCTAAAGGTCAAATACTTTTGTCATGAGGTATCTGTTTTTGCGTTTGATTCATTTAAAAAGTAAGCAGTAATAGGAATTAATGAGGATATTAAATGAATATTATGTATGTATCTTATTAAAATAAATTTAAACATTTGACAACCGACTGGCATAGTAATAACAGCTTGGATAAGTAGAACATGTTTCGAAAGGGGTAGCACGTTCAAATCCCACCTGCCAAGAGTTCTTGCCGGTGGAGTCTATTATTTTAATTATAGGTAGGTACTTATATATAGGTATATAGGTAGGTATATTATACAGGGTGATTTGTAACTGGACGAATTCCTTATAAGGAGTTGTAGTAGAGGTCATTTGCAACAAAATAAGCCCCATTAACTAGGGGTCAAAAATGAATGGTTTCAAAGTTATTACGGTTTTAGTATTTTTTTCTAATTTTCCGACTTCTTATAAAAATCAAACATACACAATTTCTTAAATTTATAAAAAAATAATAAATATATCCACACTTTCTAATAAGAAAAGAGATGATACTCTTCAAACTGCTGCACCAATTTCACTAAATATAGCTAACAACTAACTAACAACCACCGCAAAGAAACTCCCATTCAATTGAAAAATCCTCATCGAGGTTCCTCAGTTTGTGAGCTACGATGTCACAAACATACACATATATTAGAGACTAGCCATTGGCTTACTCTGTTTTGCGTCGAGGGTTCAGGAGACAAAAGTCAAAAGTATAACTCATTGCAGTGCGTCTGCAATGTTTGCGGATTCTCGAGTGGATGGTTTCTACTCTATTATTAGTAAGCGTGCAGCGTCCATGGTGAACAGAATTCTGGGCAGCACCAACGTTCTCCTTTACGCGTTGGCTGTAAAATTAGATAATCCCCTCTGGTCTACTTGGAATGATGTGCACACCAGCACTACGCACACAAAGTTTGTCTTATAAAGATAGTTTTGTAATTGTATTTGCATTCTTTTCCTTTTGTCGTATTATTTATAAATATTTTCTTTCTATTTTTATTATTATATATTTTTTATGTTTTTATTTGAATGTTTATCCAAAATAAAGATTAATATTATTATTATACTCCTTTGGTTTAGGATTAATAATTACCCTCAAAAATATTATTAATGAACATAACAATATCATAATTATACTATAATAATAATTACTTTATGCTAATGTTTGTTAGCTCTCCACTCTCGATATTATAATATTTTAATACCTAATATTTAGTACTTACTCAGTTTTCACAGCCTGCGGTTTAATTTAGAACTCCACCCGAATTTTCCCCTGCCTCCTCAAAAGTTTACCAATAACCATCAAGATAGGCCCTGTCAAAGTTTCTCCTGTCGCAATCCCGATTCGAACAGACGCCGAAATTACACGATTCATAAAATAAGTCCATTTGTAACTTGGAAATTGTTGAATACAAATACAAATGTCTGTTAAGTTTCTATCAATCTAAATATATTGTGAACGTTTCGGAAAATTAGCAGCTGGAGTATTTTGGTGCGAGGCTCCCGACGTTCGGCTTGTGTCTCCTGAATCCCCGACGCTCCAAAAAGTGTAAGGTGCTTGCCAATGGCTATTCTCTAATATATGTGTGTGTCTGTGATAGTGATATCGTAGCTCACAAACTGAGGAACCTCGATGAGGATTTTTCATTTGAATAGCCGTTTCTTTGCGGTGGTTGTTAGCTATATTTAGTAAAATTGGTGCAGCAGTTTCAAGAATATCATCTATTTTTTATTACAGAGCGGAAATATATTTATTATTTTTTCACGTATTTAGGAAATTTTGTATGTTTAAGATTTTTATTATATAAGTACCTATAATACATAGATAAACATCCATGACCTAGGCTATGCTCTACTTAACCGACCTGTTATCACTACGCCAGTGCGTCGTCGAAAGTTAGATTTATTAAAATACGATATTTACATAATATCTACTTATGTGATATATTCATTCCTATTTTTTTCATTCATTCATTCATCATCAGCCTATTGTAGTCCACTGGTGGACATGGCCTCTCCTTTAGCACTCCACTGGCCTTATTCCTGTTATTGCTTAGTATTAAAACGGTTAACTAATCAAATGTAAAAACAGATAGCCGTCCCCTGTTGAACTTAGGCCTCCACAGAGCGCCGGCCATCCCGATCGAATATAAAAAGTATATTTAATGTTTATCCAATTACCCTAATTGTATTTCTTTTCTACTTGGAACAACTGAAGATAATTTATATTCCGTCGAGCTTGTCCGTTTCCTGTCATATAAAAATAAACTGAAGATAAAATATTAAGTGTTTTTACCTTGGAAGTATTTTCTTAGTTTGTTTTGTAAGAAGCAGTGACAATGCCACATTGCGGACGAATCGGACTGGAGCGGTGGATAAGGTTTTGCTTACTTAAAGTAATGATAGTAAAAAGTTATGATTGCTAAAGCTCAGTGAGTTTTTAGTAGGAGGTTAGTGCTACACCGCACAAATGCATGTAGCTGAATTCGTCTGGCACGACCGGGAAGTACCTCTCACCTGCACGAAATAGGCGTAATGTGATAGCTGTGCTGTCGCGTTTCGTGCTGTGTGATAGTCAGTGGCCTATGGATTGAGGAGGAGGAAGGGGACAACGCCTGTATAGCCTCTATGCGGATGTCCATGGGTGTCGGCAGTCATGAAAATGGCTCTGTTTTTTCGTTTGCCCTCTTATACTATAAAAATGGTGAGAGAATCCGGAACGCGTCCGTGATTCGCATCTAACTTCGCGTTGGTAATAAAATCAAAGGAACTAGTTCTCGAGCTGGCGCGATATTTACGTAAAAACAAACGCCAACTTCAGTCCGAAGTGCGACATTCGATACCCTTGTGATTTCATATATTTTTTGAATAATTTAATTGGTGTTTTATTTTAAAAGCTAACTAACTACAGAATTCGTGTTTCATGCAAAAACTCTTAATTAAGTGCATACGGTGTCTATACGGCTTTGGAATGTAGACCTTATAGTGCTCGATTATGGTAGCAGCACACTTATCAACTCGGAAAGGGATCGTAACCGTATCACCTCGAGCCGGTCCACATTCTTTGTATGAAACTTCATACTGCAACGCACACTAATGGTGGACCATTAGGGGCCACAGCACACACGATTCTTTTAGCATTGGCGATCGGAGATTTTACGTCTGCATCGATGCTGCGTCATGACTTGACGACTCTCTGCGTCCAGTCACGCTATAGGAATCGCGCGACTTAGCGACTGCTCCGAAGCTCGCAGTCGCTTTGTGACTGAATCGCCGCGTTCGGTGTTTTTAAGGGCTCCCGCACACTGGCCACCGGCCACAACCACAAAACGCCGCCACTGGCATATTTCCTGTAATTTTCGTACATTTTATATGGACTCGCCGCACACGGTTGGCGCCGGTGGCGACCACACGATACAAATCGTCGCAGCTTGCTTCTTGTGGCCCGCACCGGCCACTAAACGCCGACACAAAAAGCCGCCACATGCCACTCGCGCGATTCCGCGCCCCTCTCTCTCATTATGATACTGCATCCCTGGGTTAAAAAAAGTAGCAACCACCGACCGCAAGTGTCGACCATCGACCACAAGTGGCTGTCGCGCGCTTCAGCTACTTTGTGGCCGTTTCTTGCTTCTTGTGGCGGCGTTTGTGGCTGTCGCGTGTGGCCCGTGTGCGGCAACACTAAGTGTGCGCTGGGGAGCGTCTGGTTGCTGAATTCTGCTTCTAAAAAGTGTCTAAATCACTGATAGCCGATGCTAAAAGTTGCATGAGTACGTTGTCTCAAAACTAGCACGGACATTATTACAGGTTAAGCAAATTCTATTCAAGAGCCCTTGATTTGTTATCATTTTGAGTACTAAGGACACAGTGTGTAGAAGCGTTCTCGTTCTCTAAAAGTTTCTCCACGAGAACAGGCAAAGCCTCTGCATAGCCAGTTAATGAGTCTATCACACATACACATAGTACATGTCATAGTTATGACCACGCTTCTGCAAAAACAAAATATATAAATCTAGAGCGAAAACAAAGTACTAGAAGTTTCCAGACATTTTGGATTCTTTTATCAATCGGTAATTTATACAATTACAATATACAGGATCGTCTGGAACCAACTCGAGTGGAACAAACATCTCTGATTTAGTAACAATGGATTTTTATTCATGTACTATATTATCATAATCAAATTTCGTCTCTCCGCCGATGAGGAGGCGCCTTTCGCCATTTTGTGCTGTTCTTGGTATTTTTAGGTATTTCAATGACGTAGAATAGGTACAGACCATTCTTTGTCTGTCACATCAGACATGGTTCGGGTAGCTGAACGAGCAATAGTACATACATTTACACTTAAGTTCCTTGTCATAATTTGTATTTTTGAAAGTCCATACTATTGCGTTGATTTGTCAAAAAATGTAATTGTGACAGGGTACTGAAGAACTTACTATTGCTTGTGACTTTAAATACCAACACTACTTTAGTACTTCAATATTTTTGTTATGATACGTAGACAGAGAATACTGTCTACGTTATGATATGATATCTCTTTATTGAAAATTATATTTGTCAAAAAGTAACCACGAAAAAACCATCATACGTCAGAGGGGCCATCGCAGGTCAACTTTATGCTACAGTGGGATTGTTACACAAATTTGAAGAGCCCAGATAGGGTCCAAAGTGCAGGCCGCGTTTGTAAAGCGTCAGTCATAGATTGCATGGATCAGAGGAACACTAACGGTGATGATTCAATTGAAATATATTCACGAGCTTCTCAAAAACGTATCTAATAAATTACTGGTCTACATAATACCTACGACTTAGAGGAGGTACCCATTTTTAATTTCTACCAGACACGATCGCCTACGTATGTTTGTGTGCGTGTGTATGTGTGTGTGTGTGTGTGTGTGTGTGTAAAAAGGCGAATCTCCTCGCAAACACCCGCGCGCTAACACGAGGCCGGATATCCGCGCTTCTCGGTCCACTGCGCCCGCTCAGCGCCTAAAACTTCGTGAATAAGCCGGGCCTCGTGAGTAGGAAGAGCGAGGTTTCAATACATATTATGACATGAAACATATTATGTAAGTTAGTATCCGACTGCTCGTTTATTTTTAAACTCTCCACGTGTATAAGACTCTAACTACAAGTTAGTATTTCGTGTTTGACCTTGAAGCGGATTGTTTTCCGACACGGGGATGTCTTGCTGGCCGGCAGCCAACTACAGGAATAGTTTACCCCAAAGGTAGTCGCAGCGACTGACCAAAACACGAAATTTTATGATAAGTTCGATATATTTCGATATAAATTCTATTAAACTATAGTAACAAATATAGTGTTTTATATGATTCTAAGGCCACAAGGGCCAACGTCGACAAAAAATTGTTAAATGCTCAGGATAAAATATAGTATACTAGTGAGTGTACAGACATACTTTAAAATAAACAATGTCCTGGTACGTTAAATTCTAAACCCACAGAACCAAAACGATAATAGTGAGCTGACAATAACGTTCGTGTTTGATTCGACATTTTCTTTTCTAAAATTTATTTCAATTGTATAAAGAACTGTAACTGCCCGCGACAAAACTTTCAGAACTTCGTGTTAAAACGAGACGAAGTTCTCGCGAAGCAGTTTACTATGTAACAGCTTTGAAAATATTTTAACTGCGTATCATCAGAGTAAAAGATTAATTTCATACTTTTGAAATGTGATGACCGGCTGGCGCAGTGGTACAGAGCTCGCATAAGCATGAT
>LUGF01048959.1:102908-129128 GCA_001625245.1 Calycopis cecrops | reverse complement strand
AAAACCTACAATTTCAATTAGCTGTCACTTTTTGAATGCGATTGCAATACCGAAAACGATTTCATGTTGTGTCTGAAACATGAAAAGTTTTCGTTGTGAATATAATTTCAGAAAATAGGGAATATAAAAAAAGCATAAAAAGGATTTAGGTCTTATTTTAATTATTAGTATTATTGGCGCTTTAAAATGGAATATTTAAGAAACTGCCATTTTTAAGAAAAAGGTTGAATTAAGTATGGCGGTTCTGATGATTTTCAATTCAATTACTTTTTAGACCCCCATAACTTATTACTTAATTTTTTCGTAAAACTAGGTATAAGACCCAAGAAGAAACCACTTCCATACAAAAATGGGCATTCTCCTTTCGTGCTATAAGTACGGAATCCCGAAAACGCTTTTAAGCCAGCGTTGGTTAAAAGCCATTTAGTTAAGTGAAAAACGTAATATTCTAAGTGCCTTTACATTTGAAATATAATATTTAATAATAAAGAAGCACAGACTTTATATATTTGTTATTTACTGTTGACAGTAAAATAACTTTTCGAGCGGCAACAATTAGTAGAAGTTTATTTTTATAGAGATTGCCGCCTCATTCGAAATTCAAATAGGACTCCTTACTTACATTACACTATGCATACTAATTTGTTTAAAAAGCTGTGTATTAATGACACGTTACTACAATTTACTTCTTTAGAACGAACATGAATTTGAAGTGGCAGTTGATCAAACATAAGCACGGTAAAACGTAACGCGCGCTGTAACCACAGAACAAATACAACTATTTACTATGTATTTGCTCTGTGAGTGTAACGCTCGACAGTCGCTGTCTTATTTTCGTATAGGGATCATTCAAGTGTTACGTAAGCAGATTTTTTGTAATTTCTAACCCCCCCTTCCCCCCTTTTCAGCCAAAACTCAGTGTAAAGATTACTGGTATAACAATTGATAATTTGTAAGGAAATAAGAAAGTAAGTAGCCCCCCCACACCCCTTTAGTGCTTACCTAATACTTGAACGAATATATTTCAGAATTAAAATATAAAAGCAGCAATTAATTAATTTAATAAATTTAATTACAGTTAAAAATTAATAATAATGTACACATAAATTAATGCCGAGTGTACGTCATTACGTAAATGTATTTTTTTTAAATTTTGTATCCACATGCTATAAGTGTTGTGTTAATATTTAATAAGGCCGCACACAACTAGACACACGTACATAGCATGTCTCACTGGGTCAAGGATCTAAATACTGATATGTCAAACCTGATGTAACGAACTTTCAGATTGGACACTGGAAAAAATCTTAATTTTAATACAATATCAGTTTGTGATCAGTGTTAATTTTAAAGAAATTACATGCCTAATTTAATACTTCAATTCCTAAAACTGAGTATTTTATAGGTATCGCTAATTTTTTGCGACTTATCGATATATACGGAAGGTGATATAGTATTAGATCACATAACAATAGCTAAAAGAATGAATATTATTCACAAACAAGTATTCTATATGAATCGCTCTATAATCCGTTAAAATTGTTTGACTTAAAACCTTCTACAAAGGGGTAATTGTTGCCGAGGATTTCAAATCTCACTTTGATCTTCAAGTAATTAAACAACGTTTAATAAAAAGGCCACAAAAATATAAAAGGATTCGATGTGAATGGAATTCCGACATTTTTCGGCCTCGCGAAACGCAAAAAAATATTTGGCATTCCGTTCGTCCGTCCGTTGTATACTTCAAATGCTTCCACGAGATTAAAAATGGGTAGTATAATTATGAACAACAATCATTCGTCCTCATTTTTCACCTCATAGAAATACATATTATGCTTTCTTATTTTCTCACACCAAATGACCCACCTGGCACGGACAATCGGCACGATATGCTTATAGTTCATAGTTATCATAGTTGTCACTGACCATCACACACACACACACACACACACACACACCCCGTTTCTGACCAATTCGGCTTCGCGTCAGCATCCCTTACACCTTATCTAGTTATCCTGAAATTTTGAACACGTCGTATGTCTTGATGGATCCCCCACAGAAGCTCTATAGTATGCAGATACAACAAAGACGAAACCGAGGATTTTTTTACACAAATGATAAAGAAGAAAATAAAATAAACGTCACTATGTTGAGAAACAGCTACCATTTCATGCTATAATTTTTATCGACTACTCAAATCAAACACAAAAGTTTTGTTGATAGCCGAAATCATCCGAATAATCTTGTCATAAATATTAAATTACATCTCATATTTGAAGGTACGCTCTCTGCAAACCACAAGCTATTTTGTCTTTGTAACATAAATTACTATGTATTTTGTAAAAAAGTGACAAACAAAAACATTTCATTTTACAGATTCGATCCAGATTCTGCTCAAAACTCCTAAAAAATAAAAATTCGTAAAATACAATTCTAAGCATTATACTGAACCGAACATGACAAAGAATATAATATTATCAATTTGAAAATACGTTACGATATATGTATGTCTTATCGCAATTCTGGAAGCAGTCGGTTAAATACACAAGTAAATAAAAATTAAAGTTATGCCACCTCTGACTACTATTATTTGCCTTGCTTTAATGAAAGTCAATAAACATAGTATCTGTAGGTACTCCTTTGCTTATAGGAATATATATTCGAAATTTTTACTTCCCAACCCTAAAATATGAGCAAAACTTTCCTGGTTTATTATGCGGCATAGGGTGTAAAAGACATTGAACTTTGAACATTGAACCTTCAGGTCGTTAGAGACAAAGGTCAAGGTAAAACACATATATTTTATTAAAATGTTGCCAATGAGAATTCAAGTTGCTAAAATGTTAATGAAAGGTTTAGGACCAGGTCGACGAAACGCCGAAACGACTCGACAATAAAAAAAAATAAAATGGTTGACGCTTCGTTTCGTGTTAATCCTCGCTTCCATATTTCATATCCACTTTTAAAACCAAGCACTGATCGGAAATAACCGATGTGATTTATATAACGCCGCTGCAATGTATTTAACAAATCCCTCGGCGCCGCATGTCGAATCCGTTGGAGCTATAAATTGTAAAACTCAATACAGCTACAGAGCATTACAATGCTAGCAGTGTCCTGCTTCACACACTTATTTTGTTTGTATTTTGCTTATATCTGTATCTGCACAGGCGTGTAATTTAGGTCATTATTCCCAGTATAAAGCCCAGGTTAGACCCCACATGGAGCACTGTTGTCATCTCTGGGCTGGCGCACCTCAATACCAGCTTATACCATTTGACCGCATCCAACGTCGCGCAACTCGAATCGTCGACGACCAAGTTCTTTCCAGCAAGCTTGATACACTTGCCATACGGAGAAATGTTAGTTCGCTGTGCATCTTTTACCGTATTTTCTATGGGGAGTGTTCCGAGGAATTGTTCGGACTAATACCTGCAGCTGAATTTCACTATCGAACTTCGCGCCTAAATTCAAACTTCCACTGGCACCATCTAGATGTTCTGAAGTCCACCACTGTGCGCTTTAAACGCAACTTCACACCGCGTACTACTTTTTTGTGGAATCAGCTGCCGCCCTCGGTATTTCCGGACCAATATGACTTAGGGATCTTCAAGAAAAGAGCCTACTCTCATCTTAAAGGCCGGCAACGCAACTGCAAAACCCCTGGTGTTGCAGATGTCTGTGGGCGTCGGAAAACACCATCATCTCGGTGACCCGACTGCTCGTTTGCCCCCTGTACTATATAAAAAAAAAGTTGATTCCCACTTTTGACATACAGTTAAATTTTGTCAGAGTATTTTCTCTACTGATGATTGCGGCAAAGTTACAAACTTTTACAATCACAGAATTAATATTGATACTACTGCAAAAAAACTGGCCAAGTGCGAGTCGGACTCGCATACGAAGGATTCCGTACCATCATTGTATGGGCACCTCCCTGAAGTGTTTATTTTTTTTTATTTTTAGTATTTGTTGATAAAGCGGCAACGCAAATACATAAGTTGTGAAAATTTCAGCCTTCTAGCTATCACGGTTTACGAGATACAGCCTGGTCGGACAGCGGAGGCTCAGTAATAGGGTTCCGTTTACATTTTAGGTACGGAACCCTAAAAACTATCCAGACTATAAATATAAATTATAGTCATAAAAATATAATTATTAAAATATATATTGCTCGGAAAACCGATAACCGCTGGGGATGAAAGGTTCTCGAGTGGCGGCCTCGTACAGGAAGGCGGAGTGTAGGAGGACCTCCAGCCCGGTGGACGGACGACTTGGTTAAAGCGGCATGGAGCTGCTGCATGCAAGTGGCTCGAGACGGTGACCTTTAAGGCTCTATGAGTGCAGCCTATGCCCAGCAGAAGACGTGCTCCGGCTGATGCTGATGATAACATAAATTATGTTATTAAAATATATATGTATTTTATGAACCGGCTCGAGAGAGGCCAATATTAGGTACCTTTTTTTTATTTTCCGAACCGAACTCCTTCAAGAGAGGCTTCCTTTCGTCTTCTGGGCCGGGCTAGAGGCCAGGTTCCCAGCCTGGCCCCTGGTCCCAGTTAGGAAGGCGGCATAAGTTGCGCATAGCGCCTTTGTCGTACTCCCGTTCGCCGTCGGCGGGGCATGCTGTTTTCTGCCCTCTCCTTTCTAGCTAGCTCCGCGGTCTCCTTCTCGAGCATGACAGCCTCGCAGAAAGAGGCCATCACCTCCCAGAATATTAGGTACCTACTACTCCAGAAGTTTCTGGTGTATGGGTGGAAAAGCTCAGATTTATATTTTAAAGCAATATTAAATACAATATAATCATTCCAAAATAAAGTCGTAAATTATATTGTATATAATACACGAACAAGTGCCTGCGAGAAAGTATACTGATGGCAAAATAAAAAGAAACCTTTTAAACGACTCGTCAACAAGATAGTACATGTACCTTTCTAATCCCTTAGGATCAATTTACCCTTAGAATAAAATGCAAAGAAAACGACAGAGCTAAATCCTGTTTACCCGGTCGTTCTACAGATGTAAGTTGGCGTGATGCCAAGGGATCTGGACAGCTGAGTGTCTTAATTACTGATACATTAAGCAAGCAATGATTCGTGACAATTCGTTTTGCTAAGCTCTATGCAAGTGATCGCGAGTGTGTTTTGTAATTATTGATTCGTATTTTATATCGTTGATTATGTTTTTAGCTATCTGCATGGGGCTTAAAGGGTTTTGAGTCACCTCTTTATAAATGTATACCTACAGAGAACTAGTACCGTACACACAACATACATTTTATGTATGTGTTTACATGTCATTTCACAGAGCTCTAAGCGCACTGCAACGATTAAATGCAAATATATATTGTAGAGGGTAATGCAAGTTTCTGTATAAGAGTTAAACATTTGCTAACCTTTGATCAACGCAAATTGAATTCTAGATGAGGAACCCATATATGTAGTGGCGGGAACTATTAAAAGTAATTACGTACGTAACGTATTTCACAATGATAAAGAAGAAATAGAAGCATACAAGAATTTGTTTTATTGTTTAAGTATTGACGTCACAGGAATTCACGTTTCTTTCCTTCGTAATGCTATATGTATCAGATGAAATCAGCAAGTAACTGACTTCACTTTAGGCACACGTCAGCGCTTACTTGATATAAACTTAGTATAAAAAGTGTAAAGTTTTGGAGAAAACATAATCAAGTACATACACGCAAACAGTCAGGGAGACGCACATAAACGTAAATTCGTTATAAGAGTTTAGTTTAAGCATCTTACCCTATAAATAATATACATAATACGAGTAAATATAATTATGTAACATTTACGTTATCCATAAAATAGATTATATCGACATGTTTAAATACATAATTCATATTGAATGTCGCTACCCCAGCGAATATCCGCTACTAAAATAACAATATATATCACAATACAAATGGATGTCATCAAACTCCAATATATCTCAAGGAGAGTTGTTTATGTTTCTGTGAACGGAAAGTATAGTTTAATGTTAGGGATAATATAACAAGTCAATATTATTTAGGTATAGGTCATATACAAGGTTGATAAACGCGAGAGACGTTAAATAAAACCACATATTTAGTGTATCATTTCCAGGCTACATAACAAAAATCAGATCAATCGCAACAATAGTTTAGCCATAGGAATTTTTCTCACTGTATCGTCAGCTGATCGCGCGTCATTCACCCCGTGCGAGGTTGCCACTCGCTGTAGCCGCGCGCTACAAAGCATAAAAAAGTATTTTCGTATACTTGTAAACTTTTTTTAATAGTTTCGCATTAGCTGAAGGCACTTATAGTATATATTGTAGTTTAATTTAACGCCTCTCGTTTTTATCAACTTTGTATATTGACATTGCTTTAACGTTTATAAGGCGACCTGTGCCTTCTTTGTTGGGCATCAAAAATGACAATTATGCCATGTTATTTCCTGAAAATGTAACTTTCTATTAATCACTATGGTACCGCGAGCATTCTAAGATGCTTCAAAACAAGGCCGTGACCACGTGTTCGGCATCGCAGTTATTAATGAAATAAATGTATAATGGTTTTGGAGCTTATCCGATACAATTAAAAAAATCTTTACCATTTATAATATTAGTATACATTACAATTTAATAGTGTGAATAAAGTGAGAGAAAGGCAGTCACCGATCATTTTTAGTCGAATAACGTGGACGCCTTCAAACATCTGCACACTTATAACAGATCCAGGGTGGGTCTGGGTCCTTTTATCCAATGAGCTTCTGGAAATCGTATCCCCACAACACCACCCGAAACACTCCAGCAGTCACTTTTACAAGATTTTATCTCCATGATCCTCAGCTATATGTAGGTTAGTCTCCTTACCAATGGATGCAAAGAATATCGCACAAATTATAGAACCATCTGAACAAAGGTCAACCAGCACGTTATCTTTTCAGATAGGCACATAAATGAACAGAAGCGGTTTCATCATCATCATTAACTTCTATGAGCAAAAAAAAAAAACAAATATATTAAATTCAATTCTTTCTTTACTGAATTCCCCCGTGACTTGTAGTGTCGATGCAGCTATAATATGTTTCTAGTCACCTTTTAGAGCACATCATCTAGGTCAGATAAATCCTGGTTACTATTTCTACAAGCAAATGGAAATTCAAATTTATCTTGACCAAACTTTAGGTTTGAACATTTTTACCTTTTACCTTTACCTAAATTAGGCTTCCGAGTTGGGTCATAAACTTATTTAATTAAATCAGATAGTATCTTTTAAATTGTTTTTACTACTACAATACAAACGTCCCTCTAACTAAATTAGGTCTCTGAGTAGGGTCATAAAGTTATTTAATTAAATCTGATAGTACCTACCTATTCAATTAACTTCTCTACTACAATACCAACATTTAAGATTTTTTTACTTTCAATTAGATACATAGGTCACCGTTCGCCAGCTGTTGATAGAACATTTCATTTTTATTTTATTTTAGATTGTAATTTACACCAGTTATTGGTACATCGCAATTCCATCAATTAAACCCGTTCAGTACCAGTAGTGACAGTACTCTTTCGTATTTACAATACCAGTAGGATTCCAGGTGTCATACATATTAGTTATATGCAACTGGACGTGTGACAGATGAGTTCGTAGCCGACGAGCTTACACGAAACTTTTATGTGAGTTACTGATCGATACACGGATAAACCTTGCTTATAGTTTTTGCCCCAAAGATCTGTCTAATTTCAAGGTTAATGAATATATTTTCTCTTAATAAATAATAATAATAATAATTATTATTATTTATTTCAGATTACACAATCTATGTCCCAATAATAATACAATTACAATAATAAATTCAAATTATTAATTTTGATTAAATTTATAAATTTATTCTAAAAATAAAGCTCATACACGACAATCAGTATATATATAAGTTGCATTGTATCATATTAACTGCGTTCCAAGGTTTTATCCGCGTAAATTTCGATCCCGTGTAAATTTCGAGATGAGAAATAGACGTTGGTCAATTCTCAGATCTACCCGACATGCACAGAAAATTTCATGAGAATCGGTCGAGGAGTATGGACATTGTCACACAACCAAAAAATACCATAAAATTTAATGTTTTTTTATAGTATAAGGGGGCAACGGAGCAATTGCAGCCACGCAACATAGAGGTTATATGGATTCGTAGTCCTTCCTCCTCCTTCCATGGGTCACCGGCTACTTATACATCGCACAAATCGCGACAGCAAAGCTGTCACTTAACGCCGGTTTCGTGTAAGCGTGAGGTTCCTCCCCGGTCGCGACGGCTATATGCATGTATGCAGCGTGGCCTATTACTAAAATACGCTTATACGAGAAGGACATACAAATTAAGTAAACACCATATCGTCGGAAATTCACATTTGTTCCAAAGTAAACACGACCGTTTGCACTCGTTGAACCAAATTACAGTTTAAAATGCAAATTATCACAATGTTGGCACTGGACGCGGCGTTTAAATTCACGAGAATTTTCGGCCTCGTCGATAGATATGAGCGAAAATGAAGAAAAAAACTGTCCGTTTTGAATTACAAAATACTGTACAGAATTTTTCACAATATTATACTTTTCTAATGAGGTTCAAATGTGTGTAAAAATGAATGTGGCTTCATAGCCATAGCCATCTCATGTACATCATGAGATCAAAACCACATGTAGAAGTGATTTATTATATTATTAAAGAATTATTATTACAATATTAAAAGTTTATATTTTTCAAAAATCAGAACATGCCACGTCAATAAACATGAGCTTAATAGTTTTTTTATTTGTCTGTAGGTACCTATACGATATAAAGAGGAAAAAAAATTAACACACAAAATCAAAATAATAAATTCATAATAATGAAATAAGAGAGTTCCATTACAGATGCGATTCATAGATTCGAATGTAATAGATCATAATATACAACGCATAAACGCTACGACATCAAAGGGTTAGATCAATCGATCAAAAAAAAAAAGACATGCATACAAAATTTCATGAGAATCGGTCGAGGAGTATGGTAACTAACATAGTGACACGAGAATTTAAAATATATGGAATATCTAAAATAGAACGTTTACAACTGTATGGAGTAACGCAAACGAGGGATTAAAAGTATCGCGTACAAAAAGTTCCCCGAATAACCGAGGACATGCAGAGAGCGAACCGGACAAAAGTACGCGGGAGTCCCCGAAAGAAATAGAACTCTAGTGACTAGGCGAAGCAACGCACACGGAGGACTTTAGTCCGCGTTGTTCACTTGAGAGTGATGCACGTTCCAGGCAACAAATGATGGCTCACCGTGTGCTTTGAGTACGCAGTAAATCCGCGGGTGAATTTTTATCCGCGGAGCGTACTTTTTTCTCCGCCGCGGACAAAAATCCATCGTCTGCGCAGGCCATATTAGTAGTTAAAAAATCCTATAACCATATATGATCCCCACGACTCGAACCTGTTCAAACAAAGATTTGAGTGTAGTGGGAATCGTTTCGTACTACTTAACCACAAGACAGTCCCAAAAAAAATTCTGATTATAAATAGGTCACTATGTGATCTATTTATAAACAGAAATTTTCCAATAGTGTCAAATATCACAGTACAAATTGTTAAATAGTGAAATGTAATATTCTCAAATTGTTTTTGTTCATTAATCTGTTTGCACCAACAACTTGATCACAAACATAAATTTCATGTTTTAAAACATACGAGTATGTGGTATACTTTCCGCGAGAAGTTACAACATATCCGGCTTGTTCAACAACTTTGTTAATGCACCCCAGTTAGCAATGAAACACGTGTCTAGAAAAGTTGAGTTAACTATTATAACAAATAAACAGAGTGAATCTAGGAGTATGCTCGTGTGACAACGCTCCTATTGCTAGTTTGCGTCCTTGTCATAGATAAAACTGTGTGTATGAGATCCGACACACTAAGATGCAGACCTTAAGAGCGAAGTAGAATTAAAGTGAAAGGTGCGTAAGAAATCAAAGCGACATAAGTTTTAAAGCGTTACGTGTTACTCTAAGCGTGAAACATTGTACACGACTTTATCCTACTAGTCCTACTATTCTACTATCCCATCCCATTAAGAATTGCTGAACGAATTATTTGCTTAATGGGCACACACATAGAGAGTAACTTGGATTAATACATAGGATAATTTTTATCCCGAAAAATTGTTCCTATGGGATGCCATGGGATGATTTTCTATTTTCTACGGGATTGAAATTTACGCGGGTGAAATTGCGAGGCGCAGCTAGTTGTTCATATTTTTTATACCGAGGGACTAAAATAAAATCCACAATAGTAATTTGCTAAAATAAAATGATGTCTTTCTCTATCTTCCTGTACCTGTTTTATCTCTTTTGACGTCGATATTGAAAGACATAAAAGTGAAACAAAAAACAAAGGACAGCGTGAAACAAAGGGACTACGACAATTTGTCGCGCCACCTGGGGGCTGGACTGGACCCGGAGTGTTGGATGGCAAATCCCTTAACGCCCAGGGTTACCGACGGACGGATTATGAGTCTACGAATAAACTCATTTATATTTAAAGTGCCATCTTTTTATAATGCTTTTAGGAAGAACAACCGACAGTACATCGAAAGTATTCAATTTTAATTATCAAAAGTAAATAGTCTGACTGCGCAAAAATTGTATACCAACATATTTTGTTCACACGATACAGATTGAATTTCGTTTGGCCCTTATTCTATCAAAATTCGGCATTATTTCCAAAATTAATAAAAAAAAGATTTCAACTTCAAAAAGATGAAGTTAAAGAGAAAAGTCCGATTTGGATCAATTCTACCAGTCCGGTTCCACGAAGCTATCTGATGGTTCAGAGGGACGGGTGGAGGACCGCCCAGCTGAGCTTCTCTTTGTCTGGCCTCTTCCACCAACCCTGTTCGGCATAGTGTTGGATGGATTGGATAAACAAATAATTCTAAAAAATATAAGGTATCGTAGAAAATTCTTATCTGTAATTGCTTTCATATCGTATTATTTCTTTTTTCCATCACAGTTTCACTTAATACTTGATTAGGGTTGACGTTAATCATAAGAAAAATATTCGTATTAATTTGTATTAAGTTCAGTAAGAGGTAGTGGCACAGAGCATGTTTGCGTGCTTGCATGCAGCCGAATTGGGCCGGCACGACCGGGGAAGTACCTCTCGCATACACGAGACCGGCGTAAAGTGACAGCTGTGCTGTTGCGTTTCGCGCGCTGTGTAAGCAGCTGGTGGCCCATAGGGATGAGAGGAGAAAGGAGGGCAGCGCAACTGTAGAGCCTCGTGCAGCGTGGCCTTTTACTAAAATACGCCTATACGAGAAGGACCTAGAAAGCAAGTAAACACCATATCGTCCGAAATTCGTGTTTATTTTAAAGTAAACACGACCGTTTGCACTCGTTGAACCAAATTACAGTTTAAAATGCAAATTATTACCAGCACGATGGTGGCACTGGACGCGGCGTTTAATTTCATGAGAATTTTCGGCCTCGTCTGCAGATATGAGCAAGAGTGAAGAAAAACTGTCCGTTTTGAATTACAAAATACTGTAGAGAATTCTTCACAATATTATACTTTTCTATTCAGGTTCAATTGTGTATAAAAATTAATGTGGCTAAGCAATGTAAACAAAACCATACGAGGAAGTGATTTATTATATTATTAAATTACTTAGTATTATTATTTTATCAAAAGTCAGAACATGCCATGTTATTATAATAAACATGAACCTAATAATTTATAAGCTTAGAAACAATGTTATTATCAATAATATTTTCGTAATTTTGACCGACATAATAAAAAAAAATAAACTTTATATATCGTATTTGTTATTTGTTTCTACGATTGAATAAACGACAAGTTAATAGTTTACATTCTCTTACATGTTATTAAATTATGGAAACAAATAAAACGAAATACTTGTATAGTGAAACGCAATATTAAGTTTTCTAGGAAAACTAATTAAATGGAAAGTTGAAAACTCGTCGAGAGCTGTTTGTTCTGAAATATTCTTTGTCAAGAAACATCTCGAATTTGGGTTATCAACGAAATGGACGCTACGATTTGAAAAGAGGAATGTTTTCTAATACAATATTCATAACGGAATTAAAATTAAAATTGTCTGACTCTAATTTTAATTTTATTCGAATTATATTATTTATATTATTTAAAGATGGACTGGAAGATGGAATGGTGTGAGGGCCACCCGCGTCGTTGAGAATTTTTTAACTTAGACTCCGAAAATAATACATGTAAATATTATTAACTGAAATACTTTAATACGCTCTATTAGCTCTGAGTACGAGGGCACATTCGAGTTTGCGTCTAGCTTCTGTACCTCCTCCTATACTGTGGCACAGACGCCGGTCAGTTTTGACTACGAAGACTCACCCTAGGAATGGCTAGCCAGCTCAGCCGGTGAGACTAGCCCCGACAAGCCGATGGAGCATTTCCGAAGATATTTTTTTTGATTGACTTTGTTTTGTATTGTTGTTGAACTTCATTTCCCTATCCTGCTTTAGCGCAATCAAAGCGAGAAACATTTGTCCATAGTAATGCTCCGATTCCCTAAGTCGACCCATACTAAATTGTCACTGCCATATGGGATCGACAATTTATGGAGCAAATTGTTTCAGAGACAAATACTTATGCTCAGCATCTTAATACTAACAGTCTATTCTAATCTCCATCCTTACTGTCGATGAGCTCTGTATCTAAGATTTATGTACGATTTATGTCAAGAGCCGCCATGTACGTCTACAATTTAAAATGCTCGTTTACGATATGATGAGTTTAAATGAGTTTAAAGTTTAGTAAAATTATGAGTTTAAAGTTTATTAAAATTCTATTTCAAATTAATCAACGAAATAAAGTTCGTAGTTTTATATATATAATATAATTTTTAAAATCACGTCGTATGAATCTCAAATACTTTGCTACAACCTTAGGCCACATCTATATGGTTATTTTTTAGTTTGCAACCAGTGAAGTTATTAGGTACTACTTTAGTAATATAATTCAATGTTTGCAACTTTTGTTATTACCGAGTCACAATCGTCTTAAAAAATATAATAATACTGACGATAAAATATCTAGACGTATGACTAGAAAACGAATAAACAGCTTTCTGTTCAGATAAAATGGTCTCTGAAACATTCACAAATTTATTCATTGGCTCATAAATAATTTTGACGTGTAACCGGCAGTAAGACTGATATTTTCTCTTCGTGAACTAATAACATGAATAATGTAAATCGGAAGACAAAAGGTTTTTGTTCGAGGTTCCAGTCTTTCAATCTAGCTTTTTCACTAATTGAACAAAAATGTTATTTTTGTTATTTTGAAATAAATAACATAAAAAAACGATTCCCGATTGTTACAAGTACTTATTTTAAATTATAAAAGTACACCCACAATCGGGATCCACAAATTAAATATTGTCTCTACGTTGTCTCTACAAACAGCGCTAACTAATGTGAGATAAGTAGTTAACACAGAAATACTATACGATATTGATGAAACGACTCAAATCAGATGGGTTTACCTAGTTACTTCCTAGTTACTTACTAGATATGATCAGGTCCGCGGTTTATTTTTTAATGTGAGGAAAGCATTTACGCCGCATAGGTGCACCCTGAGTGGGCTACAGACCAGTGCGGGGATTCTGAGCTCCCTAGTGGAAGAACCCTACCACACTAATTCAAGGTTCATCTTTTGTATTGCCATGTAACGCAATGTATCTGATATTTCGGCTGGATCGGAGAATTGGAAGTGGATTACAAAATAGTTTGGGAACTAAGTAACTTATATACCAATGTTGCGAGCTAGATAACGCTAGTTGCATCTGTAAATTATACATAACTAGCTGCCCGACAGATTTGTGATTTCTATTCTCAAATCCCCTTCAACACACACAAAAAATTTCGTCAAAATCGGTCCTGTCGTTTAGGAGAAGTTCAGTGACATACATACGCATATATATATAGCTTCGGCACTCTATTAAAAAATACCATCAAAATCGGTTGCGTAATTTTTAAAGATCTAAGCAAACAGACACACCGACGGTTGAAACGGCTGTGTTTTATACTACGTCGTGACATAAAGATAATAAGTTTATATTACATGCGTCGATCAAAGTGACCCATATCATGATAAGATATGTGAATGATCGCCTCGAACTTATT
Source organism: Calycopis cecrops (assembly GCA_001625245.1). Lineage (NCBI taxonomy): Eukaryota > Metazoa > Arthropoda > Insecta > Lepidoptera > Lycaenidae > Calycopis > Calycopis cecrops. The sequence goes on along the minus strand of LUGF01048959.1, from coordinate 114,911 downwards.
CGCTGTTCTTTTATTTTCCAATTCACTGAAACCCGCGCTAGTTCGTTCTTGTCACCGTTTGACACTCACTCAAGTGAATCAACTAAGATAGATAGTTCTGGTTCAAACAGACATGTTTACGTATTTATGTCTGTCTTATGGAGTAGAATGGGAAACAGAAACACCGATAGTAATGTAATGCCGTAAAATATATCTTGCTACTTTCACTTCAAATTCATGTTCGTTTATAACAGGGATTCCACAAAAACTCAACGGACAGACGGACAAAAAGTGATCCGCTCTTCTCTTTTGAAGTACGAAACTCTAAAAATGAACGATTTCATTTATAAGATTTATACGATCTTTTATAAAATCTGTGAAATAAATAAATTTACGATTCGACTCAGTTATTTGTTTCAGTTTATACGTATTATTATTGTGAAGTCGACGTTATATAACAACGGTATAGAATACACATAATTGAATTTAAATAACATTAACATATTTTCCGGAGTCTGACAAAGCGTTATTAGGATACAGAGAGATTTTGATAACATTTTCGCAAAATAATATTCGTTTCGTATTCATAAAATTTAATGAAAAGGAAACAAATGCGATTCGGTCGTGATAGCGGAAATTAAGAACTAAATAATAACATATTTTGTAGGCTTGTATTTAAATGCACGAACGAAATGTCCGATACAATATCCGAAAAGTATCAAACTTATTTTACCATCTTTTATATATATTCCTCATTACTAGCTGGAAGAGTTCCACCGGCAGCACTTCTAGTATATTTACTAAATCGTAACTGTATCTGTGGTGTTCATAACTAAATAAGTATAACAACAATATATGCGTTATGTACCTAATATATCTCACGTATGTACCCTAATCGGGGTCGGATTGACTATTTCGGGTTCATAGCCCTTTTTATGATCACCTCTCTGTATAAGATAATAACAGCGTAATATCTCACGACCTACGGAATGAACTCATTTTTGTACCTCAATGTATTTTATAACATTTTTATTGAATGTTCCACCCAAGCTCTTTGTCACAAGCGATCTTACACTAAAATTGTACTACTCCCATACGATTGCAATGTCAGAACAACAATTATTACAATTACAAAATGTTTGTATACTCGTGAAAAAAAAGTCTTGATGATACATAGAGAAACAGACAGACGGAGAACAAAAAAGCAAGTTCCATTTTATCTTTTCAGGCACGCAAATATAACAACGTAAGAGAGAAATAAGAATGTTGCCACGAACAATCAGCACAAAGGGTGTGTCGGTACTTACATGACAAATTTACAATTCTGAACTCCATTTCGTGCCTGAAAGCTTATTCACGTTACAGTCCGATATCCTCAATTTGCATAACATAAAAGCTCAGCAGCTCTTAAAAGCACCTTTCCGAGTAAATATCAGTGTGTGGGCTGAGCGGAATGTTTGTTATTGTCATCAGCATTTATCCATCCTTTGCCACTATGATAACCAGATAACGATTTTATAAGCATTGTTTTGTGATCCTTCACTTTATTAGAATTTTCCTTTTAATGTGGAACTCTTACAAATCACAAGAATGTACGCGAGGGATAACATATATTTTCACAGGTACGGAGGTAAGAATAGGCTGCAACGAACAAAGTCCAATAATCGACTAAGATGTGGTTTCACTTTGATGAAACCACATCTTAGTCGATTATTGGACTTTGTTCGTTGCTTTAGTACTTAAATCTAAAATGTCAAAAAAAAGTGTGTGCATACCTCAGAACTGAAGTAAAACTTAATTATTGATTTTCATAACGATAGTTACAATTACATAACATGTCATATGATATTTATTTTTTAAATACAAAAAGATTTACATAAATGGAATTTGACTTTTGAATTTGAATGACAGACAACTTCCATTGGCATCGCCCGGCGTGTGCTTTCTTGTAACGCTCTCGAAAGTTACTCCCTGTGTCAAGCGCGTGTATAAAAGTTTTACTTCAAAAATAATCTAACCGAAACATGAGAAACCGAAATTCGTATTTCATACATAAGTATATATATAAAAACTCAAACGTGACATAGCCAGCTATCAACGCACAGCCCAAACCACTGGACGGATCAAGCTGAAATTTGGCATCCAGGTAGATGTTACGACGTAGGCATCCGCTAAGAAAGGATTTTTAGAAATTCAACCCCTAAGGGGGTGAAATAAGGTGTTGAAATTTATATAGATTTCTTAGAAAATAAACGCGGGTGAAACCGCGGGGCACAGCTAGTAAGTATATAATAAAGTGTAGCCAGTGAAACCAATATCCACTTTCACTTGGGAAAGACGAGTAACTAAATATAAGTAATAGTACCAAGTAGGTAATTTACAATGTTACGATATGTATCGTTAAGGAAAGCGTTAAGGAAAGCAGCAAAATATTTTTATCTACACTAATGTTGTAACATTCTACTTAAGTTTCCAATACTTGACTTATAATAACTACTGTTATAGATCAGACAACAAAAAACTCAATTTAAGCAATTTGACATGATGTTATAATATCCAAATCGATATCGTAAAATCTCATTATAGCACTGTGCTGGTGGGAGAGCCTTATGTTAAAATCCTTAACAGCGCGCGCTCGCTCCTGATTGGCCCTGCGCGCGCTGCAGCTGCGCTCTCATTGGTTAGATTTTAATGGCGGAGTTCACTTTTTTTATTCATTTTTGAAATCCGAAATCCACGCGGGCGAAGCCGCGGGCGAAGCCGCGGGCGGAAGCTAGTATAGAATACAATTAAGATTATCGTTAAAAATTAAAATCATTACGATCAGAATCTGTCTAGAGATACCACCTGCAATATTAATTGCGTTGCATTGCATTGCAATAGCAATCTGGAATAGTTACTAACCAAAGGATTTGCTGAAATTGGATTGCAAATGGACACGAGTATTAGATGCGAAGAGCGATAAAATCAGAACCGAGTCCGATTAATTTCGTCGTGCCATTTCGTATGCACATACTCCAGGTTGCTCTGATTACCGTTTAACCCCGATGCCAAATGTTCCGACACTCGGGGGCAGGTATCGCAAGCCTAAAATGGATAGCATTTTAGGCATTCAACAAATTGAAATGATAGAAGCGATTGAAAAGTAAAATTTTGTTCTTTACCGTCCTCAAATCTTTCGAGCCAATGCTAAACGCGAAACGCGAAAAAACGTCATCTAATTCAATGAAAGATGCAGATAACATCTTTCATTGAATAAGCTGGCATTTATAGTATAAATTAAAAAATAAAATGAAAGCACACACAACAGTACATTTAATGGTCATAAGTGAAATGTGAAATAACATTACGAGAAAAATTTTATATTACAATATGATTTTGTAATGTATAAAATAATTTAGGTATATTCATAGATTCATAATATATTATATTTGTGGGGTTATCATGAGCTGGGACACCTCTTCAGAGATCCGCGAAGGACCGGAACTCTGTCCCATTCAAGGTGTAGTTACCCCTAGAATGGTTACTGTATTCTCCGCCTAGAACCCAATTTTGTGGACACAGAAACCCTTTACAGGATAGAACAAGGTAGGGAGGACTCACCGAAACACGTGCTGCGATGATCAGAGGGTCTTCCTTCAGGACCACGCTATCACCTGTCACAGCCGGCTGTCTAGGTAGGTAATCTTCTCGCAAATTAGATTGACTAGAGGTCAGTTATACCATTAAGGGTCTTTTTTAGCGGATTTACATGTGCAGCGTACGCGCGACGATCTTACACACACGCCATCTTGTTTATTCTCGTCGTCACACGCTGATGCGCCAATCAGGGCTTAGCGCTGCTCACACGTCAGTGACCAATGGGAAAGGATAAAGGATTTTAGCGGGAGTATCGTACATTTTCGTTTGGTTTGGTTTGGTTTCACCCGCTAAATTTCGATCCCGTGGAAAATAGAAAATCATCACATGGCATCCCATAGGATCATTTTTTTCCAAATAAAAACTATTCCTTGTGTTAATCCATGTTACCCTCTATTTGTGTGCCAAACTTCATGTAAATCGGTTCAGCAGTTTTTGCGTGAAGGAGTAACAAATAAACAAACAAACAAACATACAAACTTTCGCATTTATAATATTAATAGGATCACAGAACAGGAGATAGAACATCACCTTCCTCCACATCATTCAGCTAGTCGAACCATTCTCGCAGGAGCAAACAGTCGAGGCGAAATTCTAAAGTATCATCATTTATTAGTGGCTAAACTCGAATAACATAAAATTCAATGGAGCCTTACATCATCGTTTAGCAATTCATGGTGATTAACCTTTGTGCGGGAAGTTTTGTGAATTCCCTGAATGGATAATGGCAAGTTAGACGATTAAAAACTTTATAAATATTCATAAATTTGAAAGCGTTTTTTATAAAATATGTAGCCAAAGAGTAATTATTAAGATTGATGACTTTTCTAGTTCCAGGAAGTTCACGTTTCATAAAGTGAAAATATATACCTAGGATATCTAAAAGTATGCAAACAAATATAAAGGCTTTGTAAATTTAAATGTGAAAAAAATAATAGATGTTTTCGAGTACGAGACAGTACTTGCAATCGAAAACAACTTTATCTACACTACTGTTACAGCTCAGACAACAAAAAACTCAATTTAAGCAATTTGACATGATGTTATAATATCCAAATCGATATCGTAAAATCTCATTATAACATTGTGCTGGTGGGCGAGATTTATGTCAAAATCCTCAACAGCGCGCGCTCGCTCCTGATTGGCCCTGCGCGCGCTGGAGCTGCGCTCTCATTGGTTAGATTTTAATACAATATGTAATATGTGACAATACACGTACGCGTGAATTTAATGTTTCGCAATGTTTGATTAATTGATTAATTGCATTAGTGAAGATAAAGTAGTGTATGCAACTTCATATAACACGGGTATTAAAACATTCGTTACTATTAAGAAACTCGCGTTCGCTCGTTGCTTAAACTCACACTCGAGTTTTAATACCCTTCATTATAGGACAGTTGCATAAACTACTATTATTTCCTAAACGAACATATCACTTATAGTAACAAGCAGTGTCTAATAAACAGCTTACAACATTTTTTAATAATTTTTTTTTAAAACGAAATAAGCGAAGTAAATTTACAGACGATAAATCGATGCTAATAATATTCGAGTTTTCACAGATAAGTAGCTCTCATTTACCCCATACCCCGCAGTGGGCCATCCAGACTACCAAGCAGCTGGAAACGCAGTATAAATATCACTGTAAGCAGAACTGGCTTGAATTACCTGCAACTCAGCGTCGGTACTAATTCTCACAAACAAAAACCTTAATAAATTTAATTCCGGAGTAAGTAATAACGATTCTCCCTACCCTCTCCTTGTTAGTAATCTGAAGCCAAACACGAATTTCTAAACGAAAATATCGCATATCAAAGTGAAACAAGTCGAGACTGACTTTTTGTTAATTTGATCAACAATAATCTATTCTCATTTTTATTAATATCGGTAAGAGATATTTTGTCAATGCGGGTTGGAACATTTGAACACGTTCGGGCGGGCAGCACCTGATACTGTCGCATCGAATACAGATAAAACTGGGCGATTGATGGTATTTATATTTGAGAATTACTATTTCCATTGCTTGACATCAAAATGATCGGTTGTGTGTCCCATACGCTTCGAACAATGCGAATATACTCATATAAAGTGATGGACATGGTGCGTATATGATGTTAGATCAAATTTAATTTCATAATAGCTGTAACACGACCCAGAGGACCTATGCCAGGGCGCAGCGGGACGAGCGACCCTGAGCTGTTAGCACGCACGCTTTATGTGTTTGACCTGTACGTGTTCGATAAATAAATATACAATGAAAGTCAATTTTGGGTTGTATAGAACTATACTACTTGCTCCTACAGCTTCACTCAATTAATTGTCGATTTCTTCTTTAATATTTTTGTGTGTACATACAAATCGTTAATTTTGTTAACTGTTTATATTATATTTGTTTGAGTCACATTATTGGATGCCAGAAACAGCTAAGCAGTAGGCTTTGTTGCGGCTGAAAACAAAGTTTGTTGTAATTGGAAATGTTGAAGCGCCGCATTGTTTCTACTTAAACTACATTTGCTTTTTCTCTCTTTTCCCTCTTCTATTTGTAAACTGCAAGTGTACTACAACTTCTATTCGCCGACTGACATTTTCATTCTCTTTTTTTACAATTTTAGTACTGTAAATGAAAATCTCCGCCAACTCAGCGCGGTTTATACGTATAATTAAAAAATATATACTAATGGTTTTGTATAAAAAGGATGTTTGCCGCATGTTATCTTTTCCTTATTGTATATGATAGACCTCAAACGCAATCCATCATACTGTATACTAAATAGCTTGTCGACTTCTCTTTGTGGCGCATTCGGGTTCAAAGTATGTAAAACTATTTAACATGGACACGTTGTTGAATGTAGAATGATGTTACACTATACAGCTGCACTATATAATGTTAGATACATTATGTAATGATATACAGCGCTCACTATACTTGATATTACAATGGAGCACTGCGCTCTCTCGCACGTTATACACGACATGAATTTGGTCGCGACTCAATGTGCGTGTCGCGCACCCGGCAGCCGTCACTTCGTTATCAGCCTGTCGTCACTCCTTGTGTTATCGCACCCCTTCGAGCGGGTCCTTTACCTCCCGAATTTACAATGGTACTGGCAGAAAGCATTTTACTGCTTGTTTTGTGTCAAATTATACTCCAGTTACTACTGTAACTAGTGTTTTTACCTACTAAATACTTGCTTGTAGGGACAAATACTATTTAAAGACTATAAGAAAACCCAATGGTAGTGCTAAACTTCAAATCAAATTTTAGTCTATCCGTTAAGCAGGTGAGCTTATTACTTAATAGATTAGAATAAGATTGCTTCATTATATTAGTGAGCGTATTACGCCACTTAAATATGTATAGTACTTTGTGGCTTAAACCCGTTGTCTACGTAGTACGTACGCTTTTCCGTCGTTAAAGTTGTCTTTTATTACACCGTGCGTAAAACAATTGACTAACTTTTGCTGCAAAACCCAATAAAGCGAATGTAGTTTGTAATACACTATTATGGGGTGTGTTTGACATCGCCGAACAACGCGCGACGCTTAACACACTTCACGCCATTCCTAAGCAAATCAAGTCAAGTGTATTATAGTGTATAACACACACAGTCACAAAACAGCAAGCTCTTAGATGTAGATAGTCAGCATCTTTAGCAACAACATTTATTGTAAAGTCCGTAGTAAAGTCGTTAAGCTTATCTAATAATAATAATACAAGGTTCCAAATTTAAATTTAGAGGCCTATGAGCTTTGTGCTAAATCTGTTTTCAATAGATAAAGTAAAGTAAAGTAAAGTCTGCAAAGCCTCTGAGGCTGACTGCATATGAGTATCAGCCACAAAACTGACTCATGCTAAATAAAATACGATCTTTATAGTATAAGGGAGTAAATGCGTAGTCAGAGAAATTTTCCGGACTATAGACGCCCCTCGATATTCATATAGAGGTTATCCAGGTGCGTTACCCTCTTTTCTCCTCCTTATTTCATGGACTAACTAATAACTTACACACCGTACGAAACGCGACAGAGGTGTTGTCACTTTGTACCAGTATCGTGTAGTCGTGAGATTTTCAATTTCATTAAAAATCTTAATATTAAATACACAAAGTACCTATATAAAACATAGGCCTCTAGATGAGAGAAGATATTCATTCACAAAATATAATATGTTATTTGTTCCGAGGTATGTCGCAATCTCGCGAAACATATATTACTAAGATTACATAGCATATTTGGCGTCAAATAAAATCAGTAAATGAATATTTTGTATATCATGAGCCATATTTATATTTATATATGTTTACAAAATATTTTTATCTGTAAAGATTTTCTGCGACACAATAATACGCATAGTGCAGTAGCCGTATTTCGGCCTTTCTTTTATCTAAATTATTATATTCTTCTAAAAAGCTTAAAACTAAATGTCTTTAAGGATAATGTGTATTTATCATCTTATGCAGAGCATTGGTAGGTATAGTAGTAGGGATAGGTACTCATTAGCAGTAGATACTCATTTTTATAACTAAAATCTAGAGCAAATACAATTTCCTACAAACACATAAATGTATATCTTCGTCAAACAATCTGCATTTGAAAATTTTCTGTATTACAAATGTCTGAATCATACATTAAATCACTAAGCTCATAAGTACCCTTCAGACTTTCCTAGGAGTAAAAAGTTTTACGTCGTAAAGCTCACGGTGTCTCATAAAATTCCTTTTATCTCTATAGCTTGTCCGTGTTACGTCTGATTTAATATAGTAAGTGGGAAATAGCTAGAAAATCGCTGCTGAGAGGAGATTAGGAAATGTTGAAAAATTCTTAGTGTATGATGTGTGGTACACCCATCTTATTTTATCATAAAAAAAGACTACCCCGGTTGGTTCGTATAACAGACCGCTACTTCACGTCGGTTTTTTTATGGTACCTATAACATTAAAAAAAAACGGGGGGCAAACGAACAGTTGGAGCCATTTTCGTGGCTACCGAAGCCCATGGACATTCGCATAGCGGCTATACAGATGCACTGCCCTCCTTTCTCCTCCCACCTCCACGGGCCACCGGCTACTTACATGCCGCACGAAACGCGACAGCATAGCTGTCACTATAGGCCGGTTTCGTGTAAGCGAGAGGTACCTACCCGGTTGTGCCGTGCATGTGTGTGTAGAACAATATATCGATTACAAATAGATCCATTGTGACATTGCATTCAGCCGACACGACCGGGAAAGTACCTGACATATCACTGCATTGGCATGAAATGAAAGCGTTGAAATTTGGAACGGTTAGTTGGAGTTTCCAATGGCCTTATGGATACTTGAAGTAAATATTGCAATACACCGGCTTAGCCTGTTATCTGGATGTCTGTGGACCTTTGTATTCATTTAATAGCTGGTAATTCGGTGATGATGGTTATATCTGGTGATGACGGTGATATCTGGTGATGATGGTTATATCATCATTCATGTTCATTAATGTTTTCATCATTAATGTTTCGTTCCTGTCGCAGGGCTAGGACCAATTGACATACAGCCAGAACACTGTTATTTATGATGCATTCTTCTTTCTTTAATTTTTTTATTCTTCCAAAGATCTATTGATTAAGTTAGCAATTAGTATAGATATTAATATGTGGAAACATATAATTGGTGTTTTGTTAATTTAAAAAAGTTATATTTATGTTAGATATAAAACACTGTTTGTTTTCCTAATAAAATAAAAAAAAATAAAAAAATATCTGGTGATGATGGTGATATCTGGGGATGTCGGTGATATCTGGTGAAGATAGTCATCTATCTATCTATATGTGATGATGATTATAATATCTAGCGATAATGTACTTTTAGTATGACGTTTATGCTGCTTGTGTACAAAACTAATGTGAGCTTTAAATGTAATGTCGAAAGTTACAGAGTTTAATATGTTTTGTGCGGTGGTTGGCGTGTGGGGATTTAGATACAAATTATTTCACCAAACTCTGCATGCTACTTTTATAATATATCGTACCATTACACACCCTCGCATAATTTATATTATATAATACTAGCACTGCCCTACGGTTTCACCCGGGTAACCCGCATACTTTTTAATATACTACCGCATACTGTTAGTAGTATTCATGCAAATTTTGAAGTAAATTCATGCATCTTGGAAAAGGTAGTGCCACACTGCATGCTTGCATGCAGCTGAATTGGGCCGGCACGGCAGGGGAGGCACCTCTCGCTTACATAAGGCCGGCGTAGTGACAGCTGTGCTGTCGCGTTTCGTGCGGTTTGTAAGTAGCCGGTGGCCCATGAAGGTGGGAGGAAAAGGAGGGAAGTGCATCTGTATAGCCTATGCGGATGTCTATGGGCTTCGGTAGTCATAAAAATGGCTCCGACTGCTCGTTTGCCACCATACACCATAAAAAAAAATGCAGTACTTTTGAGTTTAGCCCGGACATACCTACAGACAAACAGCCAAACAGACAAAAATCTTAAAACTATATTTTTGACCTCGATACCAATTTTAGATCTCGCCCCAAGTGTTATTTAAAAAAATATTCAATGTACAGTTTTGACTTTCTTACGATTTTATAATATTTATAAACAATGCGTAATAATAAAATGTGTTTTATTATACTTGCTATTACACAGTTGATTGTGAGACACATGGTATATATGTAATAGGAAATAAGCCTTCGGGGCGGGGGGCGTGCGTTAGAGTGACGTTTTATTATTGCCTTTGCCTTGATCTTAGCTTTGCATACCGCGGCGCCAAAGTATTTTCGTTCGTTTATTCAACGCATACCAAAAGTAAGCATATGCCATATATTTGATATTTGTTTTCTCAACTTGGATTACATTTTGAAAAGACATTTTCTAAGTTTACTAAAAAAACCTTCCTTGCTAAAGATCTGTTTCGGAAATGTTTAATTGGAATCAAAAGAAAAGTTTATTTTAGTACATTTGTTAATAATGAATGTATTTTTGTAGGCATATAATTGCCTTTGCCTTGATCTTAGCTTTGCATACCGCGGCGCCAAAGTATTGCGTTTATTCAATGCATACCAAAAGTAAGCATTTGCCATATATTTGATATTTGTTTTCTCAACTTGGATTACATTTTGAAAAGACATTTTCTAAGTTTACTAAAAAAACCTTCCTTGCTAAAGGTCTGTTTCGGAAATGTTTAATTGGAATCAAAGGAAAAGTTTATTTTAGTACATTTGTTAATAATGAATGTATTTTTGTAGGCACACGACAAAACAGTTTGTAACAGGGCGTGCATTGTTGGACTGTAGCTGACATCTAGCTGGCACAACCTCGGAAGCACCTCTTGCTGTTAAACGGTACTGAGGTCGATTAAAGGTGATACGAAAACGCATAATGGGATAAACGAGAATTCGGATTAATATGGTAACTACCAAACACCAATAAAACTCCACATAGACATGTGTTTTACAGATTCGTAGTCCTTCTTCAACCCATCCCTCCAATAGACAACCGAATTTTCAGAAGGCGACGACAAATACATACCTTTTAACGCGGTATCATGTGAGCAAGACGTACTTGGCTGCAATTAAGCAACTGCATTACCTTTTATGATACCGATTTCTGAGCGTCAGATTAAGTTATTCATTAATCTACGCAACCTTGAAATTGGACCGATCGAATGTAAGGTAAAACTTTATGCGAGGTTTATCCGTGTATCGATCAGCAACTCACATAAAAGTTTCATATCCGCTCACTGTATGTACACAAACTCGCCTGGCAGACGTCCAGCTGCAAATTATCCTATTAATATTATAAATGCGAAAGTTTGTATGTTTGTTTGTTTGTTTGTTACTCCTTCACGCAAAAAGTACTGAACCGATTTTCAATTTGGCACTCAAATTTTGGGTTTACTTGTATTTTGGGTAACTTGAATTAACACATATGTTCCTATGGGATGCCATAGGATGATTTTCTATTTTCCACGAGATCGAAAAAAAAACCGCGGGGCAAAGCTAATAAAATATATAAATAAGAAAATTTATTTGTATGTTTAATAGTTGAATGTTTTTAATTTTTACGTGAATACGATTTTCAATAAATTACTTTTAATACAAAAGGAAATTGATTAAAATTTGGCACAGTATATATTATGTTCATGCCAAATTAGATTAAAACCGTAAACATCGTAAAAACACTTCTTTTGCCTCAAAAAATAATGACCTAATAATATATGGGTAACCGAGAGGTAGAGCGAGTGAGACAATATTTTTTTTAAATATCCTAATGATAATAAAATAAGTGAGTATATTCAATATATTATAAAGAGAAAAAACCGGCCAAGTGCGAGTCAGACTCGCACACCGAGGGTTCCGTAGGAACAGGAGGTATGAGCAAAAATAATAGACGTTGA